>CAWUFW010022404.1:0-96699 GCA_963921515.1 Calotriton arnoldi | reverse complement strand
AGGAGCCGAGAAAAAGAAGTCCCCAAAATGTGTTTTCTCCATGTTATTTTCCATAGGAAACTTTGGAACACGGCTACAGCTCGAACTGCTGAGCGGGATTACGCCAAATTCTGGCAAAAGGTCAGCCCTTTTTCAGAAAAAAGCCCTTTCTTTTAAATGGTGTAAATTCATTCAGTAGTTGCTGAGAAAATCAAAAAATAAAAGTTTCGATATCGGGAGGCGCGGTGGATCCGCGGACCCTCCCGACCATGAGCTTTATTCTAATTGGCTGTCAACACACCAAACCAGGAAGTGTTGGCAGCCATCTTGTGACTTCGGTGGGGCCAGTCACAGAAAACAAGGAAACAAAGGTGAGAAAGAAGAAAGGGGGCAGAGTAGAAACACCCTGACCCCATGGAGGCCTGCTCAGGGGTCCCACAAGGACCCCCAGGACCAAAAAAAGCATTTAAAAAAAAATAAAAAATCGGCAAAATTCGCGCAGGATCCGCGAATCCTGCAGTGAAAATAAAAAAAATGAAGCACGGGCTCCCGCGCTTCGTTAATATTTAGCCCCCGGGTGGGCCAAGTACCGGGGGCAAGCGATATTGTAATTGCGGTGGCCCAGGGGGCCACCATCCCGAGGACTGCCACCCCCGGGGCTTTCCTTCAAATATTTGCGGGGGCACACGGCCCCCCGCAGCCCCGAGACACGCCACCCCCGAGGCTTGTTTTCTAATGTGTGGGGGCCTCCAGGCCCCCAAGCCCAGAGGCGCAACCCGCGGGGCTTTCTTGAATATTTGGGCCATCACGGGCTCCAGGAGGGGGGCCGCGCGGCCCCCCTCCCTTCAGTTTCAAAGCCCCGGTGGGTGGCGGTCCCGGGGCTTGTTTAAAAAAAAAAAAAAAAGAACCTGTGTGGGGGCTCGAGCCCCCACATGCCGAGGTCTGCCACCTCCCCGGGGCACTAAGTATGTAAGTTTGGGGGTCACGTTACGGACCCGAGCCCGAGGACCACCACCTCCCGGGGCTTTGGGAGGCTGAAGGGAGGGGGCTGCGCGGCCCCCTCCTGGAAGCCCGTGATGGCCTGGGGCCCCCAGGGCTGGCTCCTGCAGTGTCCCAGGGGTGCCCACCCGGGACACTGCTGTCTGCCTAGGGCAGGGCGGGAGCCTTGCGGCTCCCCCGCCCTGCCATAGCAAACTCCTTTGGACTTTGAGGCGAGACCAGGAAAACCTGCTCTCGCTTCCCATCTGCAAAGCAGATGCCTTTCCACACATGTCAGCAGCTCCCCATGTGGAAAAGCAATGCCGCTCCTGCAGGACACGGGGAGCCGGCGGGACCGTCAGGGGCATTGGGGCTCCCCACGGTCCCCAACGGATAGAGACCTGCCCCGGGGATGGGGTCCCTGGGGCTAGAAGTGGCTTGGGAGGGGGGCCACGCTGCCCCCCTCCCCCCCAAAAAAAGGCCGGGATGGGGTCCCCGGGGCCAATAGAGGCCTCAGGAGGGGCCACGCAGCCCCCCTCCTTAAAAAACATAAATATATGTGGCCATGCCCGGGGGATGGGGTCCCGGGGCCGGGTGGCCACGGGAGGGAGGCACGCGGCTCCCTTCCCGTTCAGATTTTTTTTTTTTTAAAGGGGTCAGGGCCCTGGGGATGAGGTCCCCAGGGCCCAAGAGAAAAAGAGGGGGGGCCGCCCCCTCCCATAACACTCTCTGCTAAGCAGCCTGTGGCACGTTTTAAATTGGGGAATTGATTCCCCTTCAATACTGGGGTCCATGAGGGGCCAACTAGCCCACCAGGTACCTCCAGTTGCATACGATGAGGATGCTCTGCACATATACAGAGCTATGCAGGATAATAGGACCTCAGTATAGTGGTACCAAGCCATAAGCCGTAGCACCTACAACGCCTAATCCGGTGGCATTGGCGTCTCATTAGCAGCGCAGCTACCAATGATTAGACAACCCAGAACAGTATATCTCTCTCAGGACTCGCAGGAGCAAGGACACTCTTTCGTTACTCACTCATACCTGTCCACAACTTGCGTAATAGAGACACTGTATAGTTTAAAATGTTTATTTCAACTATCGTGTTCTAGATACAGTACACGTGTAAGTACTATCAGCATAATGCATAAGAATAATATAATCAGCATAGTTACAATTCCATAGAATACAAGCGAGGGGATAGCATTTTATAAAGACAGTGGATATAGGTTAAATGGCCGGTCCACCCTCCCGTGCTAAGAACTAGTTTATTATAAAAACAGAAGACCTCTGGGCATTGCTCAGGCAGAACCCCATACCTCAATACCTAGATGCTAGAGTTTACATCATCAGACAAGCACAGCTCTTCTCTCTGGAAAGGTCTTTCTTCAAGTGCCCCTGCCACTGAAATCACATTATTAAAGCACTGCAATTTCCCGAGTGCAGCTGCAATCAGTGTTATGTCTAAGCTCAAGGGGCTGACCAGATCAGCAAGAACAAGTGACATCGCCTTCCGACCTTGTACATGATGTGCAGACATGACCCAGAGCTATCAGGAAGAAGGATAAAAAGCACGCAGTTCAAAATAGCACAGTCTAGAAAACAGAGCTGCAAAGTAGACGTGCGCAAAGAGGCATCATGGCAGCCAGGCCCAAGCTAACGTAGCAAAGCAGTCTATGAGTCCACAAACCACCCGACACCCTCCCTGGTCAGTCCAGTGGCATAGACATAGAGACGAAGATAGAGATTCAAATAGATGGAGCAGAATGGCAAAGTTCGATACGGAATAGGCTCCAATGAAGGACATAAACCGGGATTAAATGAAAAAGTTGAAACAACAAAAACAAATCCAGTGGGGCAGTACGCTGAACGTGGCGATCCCTCAATCAAAAAGAGTGTAAGTGCAGAAATATGCCACACCTTCCAAGAGGGCATCGTTGGAATCGCCAGAAAAAAGAGATGCCATCCAGTTCAACAAATCAAAACTGCATTCATGTTCCTCACAAGAGGTAGGAGTGAACAGCATTGCGGGACAACTTGCGTGATACTCAATATAACTTCGTTGTAGGAGACTCTGAGCAGCAGCCCAGACATCCCATTGTGCCAAAATTCCAAGTGCAGCCGCATGTGCCATGTAGCCAGGTCCGGAACAGTCTCGTTCATGGGCCTCTAAGGGACCCACCAACTGGACAAAATCCGGGCGAGACAGAGACGTATTGGAGAGGCAATAATCCAAGGACCAGGAGAATGGACATCGGATGCAAGACATCACAGGTTGCACGCAAGTGAAATACGCAAAGCGAAAAGAAAGTCTATAAGACACTCCAAGAGTCGCCAACGGCAGGGCGCCGAAGCTGGCAAGAAGGCGCTCACGGAGCACCCGAAGGCGTCTATTGCCGAGTTGGGCTCCAGGAGGTGCAGCCATTGCGTAGTAAACAGACCAAAAGTAGTATTCCAGCAGCTAACGCTAGGATCAACGGAAAGCCGCCAAAGACACTGGAAAAAATAGAATGAATAAAAGCTGATATTACACCAAATATAGTTTGAAAGGAGGTAACAAGGCCAGAGCCCACAACTTAAAAAAAATGCACAAGACCTTCAGTGCGAGATGCATTAAAAACGCGGTGAATTAACTCACCGAAATGTTGTGGGAGGTTTGTGTTTAACAGGGCCTGTATTTCACTGTGAGTACTCGCCACCTGGAGAACAAATGTCTCCCGGGCGGATGTGAGCATATCTTCCTGATTCAATAATAGTGCCTTTATTCTGCTCAATTTATTGAAATCTGCCTTCAAAGTTGGAATGGAAGGCCAAACGGAACTATCTACAATCCCGTGCGGGGGAGGAAACAGCACATTTTTGCAGCAGACAACTCTGTGGGAAACTGTTACAATATAGGGTATACCGGCAAGCATGCCACAACAGTCCTGATTATTTAGAAGGAGATAGCTGCCATTAGCAAGCACAGTGAAAGTAGGAGAGATAGAAGGAGCAGGAATTCCCTTCAGAACACAAGCAAGATTTGGAGCTGAAACATTACAAGCTCCGTGCAAAGTAATGTGTTTGCAAACAAGGGAATGACCCACAGTAGAATCGCATGACTCCCCCGTGAGAAAAACTTCCTTCCCGTCCCTGAGACATCTATACATGAAAGGCAGGGACCACAGTTCGTGCAGGAAAGCACCTCCCAAAGGCTGAAATCGACCGACAGGATAATGTTTCATGCAGGAACTAAACTCAAATAAAGAAAAAGGCAAAGCTATAACCCCGTGTACTAGCCACGCAGCAGAATCCAATTCCGCCACTGATAATGGTAATGGCTCTTTTCTCTCAATATGCAACAGAGTGTAAGCTGCATCTTTCATGGACATAAACTGCTGTTTTTCAGTTAAATTAAAAGGTAAGAACAAGGCGGAGGTGTTTAAAAAATGCCAAGGAACTTTCCCCATTTTAAGAGTCTGCATAGTCCATGCAAACTGCATAACTGAACGCAATTGATTTTGACCATGATATAACACAGAAACATCATCTTGTACAATATCAACGACAGAGGAAATAATATTCTCTAACGTGTAAATGCGGGAAGACAGGAGTAATTAATACTATTGTCAACAACAGCAAGCACCTTTTCTAAATTTGCTTGATCTATTTCCCGAAGACGGAAGCAGCTTCAATTTGCGAAAGCTTCCAAAGTTCATTATAAGTTTCATAAATGAATCTTTTTGGTCGAGGACCACGAGGCCCCAGAACAAAGTCGGACAGATCAATGTTGCCTGATAAGAGGGACAAATGTTGTTTAACAAAATCTAAGGAAGAGTGCTGCAACCACTGTTTACACAATTTACCAACTGAATATGTTGTAACAGTACGGGATTCAGAAAACCTGGTGTCCGGCCTATCCTGTTTATAACCAGGATCTGTGTCATGAAAACGCAGTTGGCAGGCATTTGATGCTATGGGCCAAGCCAACCAGGGTGACTGAGCAACCGTAGACATGTTGAATGTATTGTTCTGGAACAAAGCTTGTAAAGTCTCAATGGAAATATTCAAAAGCAAGCTTTCATTGGGAATGGAAGACAATACAGGAATAGTGGGTGCATTTAATTGTTTGGAAGTAGCCAAACCCCAACACGTCGTCTGATAAATGGTTTGATTCAAAAATAGAATCTGGGCTGGGATGATGCAAGCACGATGCAAGGCTTCTGTGCCTTGTACCTGCCATGCTTTGGAGCCCCAGATAGATTTTAAGTCAATGGTATCCCGCCAATGTTCATATCCACCCACTGCTAAGGCATTTAAAAAGGAACCCGAATAAAGCAATTTGGTATTGGTCAACATTATTTTCTGAGTACATGAAGTGTTTAATTTAAAATAATAGGACCCAGGGTTCGATCTATCAAAATCAGTAAAATAAGTAAACTTATTTTTAAGAGTCTGGGAGCTACCTGGTAAAGGGGTCGGGCAATGTTCCCATTGTGTGTAATTAAAAGGACCCCTAAGGGTACTTGGTTTATGGAGAAAATGGTTGCCCCAATGCTGATAGCAATATAAGTCGGCATAACTCGCAGAATTTAAATACAAATCCTCAGCATTAAAAGCAGCATAATATTTCAAATCAGAAAATAACGATTCAACAGCATGTACATCCCAATCGTCAGAATGAATATTACTTTTCACGACATCACCCATTGAAACACGGAGTACATTTGGTACATTAATAATCTCAGTTGGGCCATGAATCTGGAAATTTACTGCATCCCATACGATGCCATCAGCAACTGGAAACGCTGTAATGTTCACAAATGTGTAGTCACGCTTCATGATGTGAGAGGAAGAATGTGGAGCCAAAGTTCCAGCGACACAGTTCACAGCAGAGTGTTCTGGTAAATAATGACCATTGATGAGTAAGAAAAACACTGTGACAAAGCCAATGGACATAAAAAGAAAAATCAGGAATAGTACCAACCAAATGTATGTCCATGGGGGGACAAAAAAATTGTCTCTGAACCAGGATACAAAAACACTGAATCTGGACGGGATAAGTACTGAAGGGGAATCCGAGTCAAAAGAATAACGTGTTGGGCGCAATGGCGTTATAGGTAGATGAGCCACGGACTCGGTGGTAGGATAGGTATACTCGGTCTCCTCGTTGCAGGGGGAATCCGGGTCGTCGAGCAAATGTTCAGGCAAATCAACCATCTCAATGGCAACATCAGTGACCGTTCGGGCTGGAAGACCACAAACATTTGTCCTTGAAATGACTGGACAAGAGATCGCTGGAGTTACACTATTCAGGATCGGCCAGATGTTGTAACTTGACATTTTCCACTGAGATGTATCTGTTTTCCTTGCGACCAGGAAGCGGTGGTAAGATGACTGTATGAGTACCCTTCAAGCCAAGGACTGGAACTGGTGCACGATAAGAGGGGCCAAATTCTTTTTGTTCTCCACCTTCTCTCGGACCAGTTCTCCAACTTTCGGAAGCCAGCCGGCAACCGGAATCTGCAACGCAGCGTCTGTGGCAAGTTTGTCTCGGGCTTCTTGTAAGTCCTGTAACATAGTAGAATGATTATCTACGTCAAAGAGTGCGGATTGTGCCGCCATGTCTAGACCATCAAGGTCAGGCACAAACATTCTAATGCCAAAGAGCATTTCGTATGGGGTCCGCCCACCCAGAGGTCTTCTAGGGAGATTATTAAGTGCACGTTGTACGGTATACAAGTGGGCCAGCCAGTTCCTGCCAGTACCTAAGACTCCTAGCTGTCAAGGATTGCTTTAGAGTCACGGTTCATTGCGTTCACTGACCAGATTGCCCTCAGGCCGATACGGAGACGAAAATTTCACCTGCACCCCCAGTGAACCCATTGCGTCCTTGTAAGCCTTAGAGGCGAACGCTGGACCTTGGTCAGAATGGAGGTGCCACAGGCGAAAATTCCCGCAAAGACACGCAAATCCCTGATGACAGTTCGAGCGTCAGCACTCCGTTGTGGCCAGACCCAGATGAAACGTGTGCACGAGTCTACTGCAACTAAGATGTATTTATATGCAGTGTCGGACGAAAATGGGCCGCAGTGATCCAGGTAAACACACCCAAAAGGTCTGTTCGAAATGCAGAGCGACGTAGGCGGTGGTCGGGTAACCGTGGAAGGCTTAATTTGTTGACAAATGTCACAAGAAAGCACATAAGTACGGGTGTGTTTATATAAACCCCGCCACCAGTAACGCTGCTGCAAGATGGAAACCGTCGCAGACACGCCAGCATGAGCAGATGCCATCCCTTCGTGTGCCGCAGTTATCAAGGAAAGTCTGCGGTCCGCGTTGGGAATCAGCCGATCCCCAACTTCCGGAATACTTACATAAGGAGTCTGATCGGGACTTAAGAGATAAGAATACTTGGAAGGGAAACCCCTTGGGTAATTAGCACCTTCCTTTGTTGCAGCAATAGCTGCCAAAATATCTTTATCTATTTTAGTCATGGATCTTGTAACTGCTGCTACTGTACACGTTGCTACTACTGATTTGGCAGCTTCATCTGCCAAACCGTTACCGACAGCGTGTGCGCCCACACGCTGGTGGCCAAGTGTGTGAACCACCTGTGTGAGAGGCAGATGTTGTTTAAGATCTGCCACTCGAACCCAAAGCGTCTTATGCTTAATTGTGCTGCCTTTTGCATCTCTATAGTCATTTTGTGACCAAAAGAATAGGTTATCATTGAAAGACTGAACACGGTAGTAAGAATCGCATACAACAAGGGTAGTCACGTCTGGATTAGCAAACTCAAGGGCGAGCACCAGTGCGCGCAGCTCAGCTAATTGTGGAGTACTATCTCCTAGTGCCTGAATGTGCACTACAGTCGATTTGAACTTACCGTTCACCATAGTACCTGCAACAATAGCACAGGCTGCTGAATAAGCATGCTTGGATCCCGTGGCCGGTTGTGCCGAACCATCGGTATAGATAACACATTCGTATTCCTCAAGCGGTAGCAAAGGCAGAGGAGGAGGATGAACAAATTCATACTGTAAAAACTCCTGTGTCTGAAGGGAAGAATCAAAGATAAACGTGGCATCCGGAGATGTCAAAGACGTAGCCCATTGTATCCAATGGGGGTGCAAAGCCTTAGAGTTCGGTACACTAGCCTTCGTCACTGCCTCAAGGGCAGGATATGGTGTTACCACCAAAATGCGTTTTCCCTGTGCCATTGCGCGTTCCTTTAGAATCGCCATTTGCACGGCTGTCAAAACTTTCTCCACAGAGGAAAATCGCACCTCTGCTGAAGTGTATAGATGTGACTTGTATGCAATCGGTACTGTGTCACCTTCGTTAGCAGGTTAAGTACGTGAAACCCACTGTCCCTGGTATTATTCCTAATCACCAGGTTGGTGTGGTTGTCACGCGTCAATAAAAATTTAGATTCAAGAAGATCAGACTGCAAAGACTGCAGTATAGAGGAATGCTCGGGAAGCCAACATGACTTCGAAAAGGTAGGTTGTAACAATGCATATAGAGGCTTGATACGCTGGGCATATTCGGGAATGTAAGTACATCCGAAATTCAGAAAACCCAGTAAAGACTGAAGTTTCTTCAGAGTAGTAGGAGGGCACAAAAGTGCACATTTCTCCAAGAAATGAGGGGCTAAGCCCTTACCTTCATTGTTGAGCTCATAGCCCAAAAACAAAACTGTTAATTCAGCAATGTGAGATTTGGCAAAGTTAAACTTGTAACCTAAGACCGCAGACTCGAGAATAATGCGGTCCACTCTGGAAAGATGCGGATATAACTCGTCGTCTGTCAGGTAGATATCATCGACGTACGAACATGCATCTTGGGTCTATGCCGTCTAACAAAGAGACAACACGGGCAGCGAATACACCTGGACTGTTTTAGTAGCCCATAGGGAGACGCTGGAATTTGAAATGTTTACCACCGGAGGTAAAAGCGCTCCATTGGCTACACTCCGTGGCTAAGTTGTGCGTATAAAATCCATTGGATAGATCAAGTGTCGTTTTATATTTTTTATGAACAAGACTGTCTACAAGCGCAGAACTGTGGGTATTTTGCACCGCAAAGGTCCGACAATGAGAGTTTAAATGCCGGTAATCCAATACTAGGCGGTATGATCCATCGGGTTTAGAAACCGTGAAAAGGGGATTATTCATGGGTGATACGCATGTTTCAATTACTCCTTGGTATTCTAACTGTGTCAGAATTTCGGAAACGGGACCTTTAGCTTCCCGTTTGATGGGATATTGGGGTTGTGGCTGTGGCAGCGACCGCAAAGGTATTTCATGGGAGGGTGAATCCTCATCCCACCCCACGTGATTACGGTACAGCGCCAGAGCCAAGGCTACAGCCCACTCAACTGCAAGTGCCTCCGCTTTGTCCCTGGGGACATGGCGAGAAAAGCTAGGAAGGATAACCTCCTCCCCTTTACGAGCAGCAAGTACGAATGGGGGCGGCCAATCCGCCTCCGCTAACAAAATGTCATATGAAGAGGTTAGATATTCCCAAAAAATCCCTTTAATTACGCGCTGTATGTCACCCTCAATTTGGATGACAATATTATATAGTCTGTCAGGGGGTGCCACTCGAGTGTCAGCAGTCTCGACAGTAATGAATGTTTCAGTTGCTGTCGCCTCCACATGAGGACGTAGTGCCTCTCGCACTATGGTAACGTCCGCGGCGCTGTCTAGGAGCGTCACTGCCCACGTCCAATTCAGGAGTCTCGTTCTCACCGTCTGTGGCATACTTCGCTGTTACAGCGGCAACTTTTTTCTTCTGAAACTGTGGGCGAGAACGTTGAAATTCGTCTGGTTTCTCTCTGACTTGTTGTCGAGGTTGGTCACGTCCTTGCGGGGCCTCACGACCCCTACCTCTATCCGGGCGGTCTCCTCCACCAGTCTGTAACGACGTTGGTGCCTGTAAAGAACGAGGAGAACGCGAGTCAGGAACCTGAAATCTCTCTGGAGATTTTATTCTCGCTCTATCGCGCAAATCATAGGTGCGTTCAGAAGACACGGAAACTGGGGAAGCGCCTCGCGACCCCTGCTTCTTCTGTTGTTTACCCTGTTGTTTCAATCGCCAGTTCTTTTTAGTAAAGAACGGTTTCTCATCTTTCTCAGATTGAGGATTTTGTTGTGGCTGCAACGGGGTTTGTGGTTTAGCAAAAGGCTTAACTCCCAGGCTATTGCGGCCTATAGTTTTATAAGCTTGTGCAATAATTTTGTAATTCAGCGTGGCTTGTCCAATTCTGGGACTAAAGCCAAAGCATTAGCTACTTGAAAGTTAACTGCATCACCCTTGACATTGCCAAGGATTAGTTCAGTCACTACATCGAACACTCCCACCAGTCTCATCCCTAATTCCACAGCCGCTTCAGGGCCATGTTCATCCTGTACTCGTTTGATTACAGAGGGGAGAACTGTCATGGAAGGAGTGCCGAAACACTTCGCATATACTGCTGCGAATACCCTACCCCAATTGTTACAATCTGTCAACTCAGGAATCAAATCTTTTGGCAAACTAATCATCAAAATCCTGTGTTTTTCCACAGGAGAAGTATTTGGAAAAACAGCCTCCAGCTGGTCAAATTTCTCTGCAAGCCAATAAGGTAAATCATCCATATTTTGTGGGCGCTTGCCCATCACCGAATTAACCATGACGGGACTTATGGTTACGCCGCCAGGCCCAGCTGGATGTGCCGCAACTCCAGGCGGGGCTGCCCGGATGTTGCCTGTAACATACTGTACTAAGGCTCTATGCACTCGTATCAAGGACGAATGTAAAAGACGGAGGTCAGCGACCGGAAGCGTCATATAACGTGGATGTGGGGTATACCCGGCCAAAACAGGCCAAGTGGCCCCTTCAATCGATAAGGGGCCTAAACGAACAGAGGTAGTCGGTTGAGGGAGGGCGCCATCAAACCAAACACGGTGTTGCCATGCCGTGAGCGGTACTTCAACACTTCGATAAGGAGTGTAATTGTTTGGAGGTGCGGTGACTGTATATGCATGGAACGTATGGTCAGTCCCATCCACCGCCTCAAAGGTGATCCATGAGTAAAATACTTCAAAATGGTAAGCAGGATCTGCTTGTACCACGAAGATCAGATCGACACCCGCGTCTGGCACTCCATATGCTGTCAAATGAGCTTTGAGCGCTGCGCGGCTATGTGCCGCAATTTCAACAGCCATTAGGGCTAAGAATAACCGACAACCTAATACAAGGCAGCACAATACTGGGTCTATATTAGCACCTTTTTAATAACTTCAAGCTTGAAAGAACCTATAAAAACATCAATATAGGAGGTATCACCTTCACACCCGTTTCCGGAAACGTATGTGAAGGGTGTTGTGGACAAGCACAAGTACTACTCAAGCGTCTCGCAAATAAGCAGCCCCACGTTGGGCACCATGTCGTAAGGATTCTGCACATATACAGAGCTATGCACAGGATAATAGGACCTCGGAGTATAGTGGTGAGCCAACCATAAACCTTAGTTCCTACAACCCTAATCCGGCTAGCATTAGCGTCTCATTAGCAGCGCAGCTACCAATGATTAGACAACCCAGAACACGGTATCTCTCTCTCAGGACTCGCAGGAGCAAGGACACTCTTTCGTTACTCACTCATACCTGTCCACAACTTGCGTAATAAGAGACACTGTATAGTTTAAAATGTTTATTTCAACTATCGTGCTCTAAGATACAGTACACGTGTAAGTACTATCAGCATAATGCATAAGAATAATATAATCAGCATAGTTACAATTCCATAGAATACAAACGGGGATAGCATTTTATAAAGACAGTGGATATATGGTTAAATGGCCGGTCCACCCTCCCCGTGCTAAGAACTAGTTTATTATAAAAACAGAAGACCTCTGGGCATTGTCAGGCAGACCCCCATACCTCAATATCTAGATGCTAGGTTTACATCATCAGACAAGCACAGCTCTTCTCTCTGGAAAGGTCTTTCTTCAAGTGCCCCTGCCACTGAAATCACAATATTAAAAGCACACGAATTTCCCCGGTGCAGCTGCAATCAGTGTTATGTCTAAGCTCAAGGGGCTGACCAGATCAGCAAGAACAAATGACATCGCCTTCCGACCTTGTACATGATGTGCAGACATGACCCAAAGCTATCAGGAAGAAGGATAAAAAGCACGCAGTTCGAAAATAGCACAGTCTAGAAAACAGAGGCACAAAGTAACGTGCGCAAAGAGGCATCATGGCAGCCAGGCCCAAGCTAACGTAGCAAAGCAGTCTATGAGTCCACAAACCACATAACACAGTAAGCGCCACAGGGCTGCATTGCAGAGAGGTGGTCCAGGCCACGCCCCTTTTTACACCTCTCTGCAACGCAGCTCTGTGGCGCTTACTGGAGGAAGCTCGTGGGCTAGTTGGACCCCAGGGACCCTCAGGATTCAAGGGGACTTTATCCCCCAACTTAAAACGCGCCACGGGGCGCGTTTGCACAGTGGTGAAGGGAGGGGGCGGGCCTGAGGTGACATGTGTGCAAACACGCCCTGTGGCGCGTTTTAAGTTGGGGAATTAATTCCCCTTCAATCCTGAGGGCCCCTGGGGGCCAACTAGCCCACCAGGTACCTCCAGTAAGCGCCACAGGGCTGCGTTGCAGAGAGATGGTCCAGGCCACGCCCCTTTTTACACCTCTCTGCAACGCAGCTCTGTGGCGCTTACTGGAGGTACCTGGTGGGCTAGTTGGACCCTGGGACCCTCAGGATTCAAGGGGACTTAATCCCCCAACTTACAATGCGCCAGGGGGCGTGTTTGCAGAGTGGTGGAGAAAGGGGGCATGGCCTTTGTCTACCTCTCACCAATCAGACTGCGTGGGGCTTACTGGAGGTAAAAGGTAGGCTAGTTGGCCCCTAAAGGACCCCCAGCAGTGAAGGGGACTTCAATCCCCATCCAAGAGCGTGCCAGGGAGCGCGTTTGTAGAGTGGTGGGCAAAGTGGGCGTGGCCTGGTACGAGTACTTACCAGTGCTGCTGTGTGGGACTGACTGGAGGTAATAGTTTGGGAAGTTGGCCCCCAAGGATGTCCTTGGGGGCCAACTACCCTCTTGTTACCTCCAGTAAGTCCCACACAGTGGGATTGCTAAGACGTCTTCGGAGGCCATGGCCCCTTTCTCTACCACTCTGCAAGCGTGCCTCGTGGCAAACTACGGGATGGGGGATGAAGTCCAATTTAGTCCTGAGGGAGTTTGGGGCCAAGAATCCCTCCTGGTACCTCCTGTAAGTCCTACGCAGCGGAATTCTTGAGCGTTGGTTGGAAGCCCAGCACCCTTTCTCCACCACTCTGCAAACGTGACTACTAGTTAAAGTAGCATATTTCTGCACCTCTGACTTAGAGGTAGTTTTAATCCCCTGCCCTATTATGTACTAGGGCCTTACAGAGGAGGTCATGCTAATCACAGGGGTACCCCAACGCATAGTGTTCCCTAGTGTATGTAGGTGTTTTCACTGTATTCTAAGTGTCTTTTAGCATAGCACTGGCTCTAGGCCTGGTTAGTCAGAGTCATTAACCACCAGTACCCGTCTGAAAAAGTTGTGGGCACAGGATGATTTTGCAACAAGGCCTCTTTCTGCTCCTCTGTTGGTTCTTTCTGCACATGTCTTGCTTCTTCCTGCACTTTTGTTCGTCTTTGTGGACTTCTGTTGCTTCTTTCTGCATTTCATTTGCTTCTTTCTGTGTGTTTTTCTTCTTTCTTCACATGTCCTACATCTGTAGGCATAGTTAGAAACTAGCATTTAAAAAACCTTTGAATTTCACTTAAAAACCCTAGGTTTCAGGCACGTTATAGTTAGAAATTAGCATTTAAAAACCTTTGAAATTCAATGAAAAAACCATAGGTTTTCAGACACGTTATAGTTAGAAATTAGCATTTAAAAAGCTTTGAAATTCACTGAAAAAACCATAGGTTTCAGGCACGTTATAGTTAGAAATTAGCATTTAAAAAACCTTTGAAATTCACTGAGAAAACCATAGGTTTCAGGCACGTTATAGTTAGAAATTAGCATTTAAAAAACCTTAGAAATTCACTGAAAAAACCATAGGTTTTAGGGAAAGTTATAGTTAGTTGGACATTTCACTCGTAAAATTCCAGAGAAATTCCCCAGTTATAGTTAGTTAAGCTAACTATAACTCGCCCTCGCAATGCACTGCTGATGACGTCACATATTACATCACTCATGACATGGTCAGTGACATCACTGATGACATCACTGATGACATCATCCATGTGATAATTTGATGCATCTTCTCACACCCTAATATAACCTTTGATACACCCACTCTAAATTACAGACTGCCATTCTCAAAACCATAGACACTCCAACACCAATAACTACATACCCACTCATTGATTCTTAGGTCTACACACACATCCACTCACTCACCCGTACAGTCACTCATACTTATGGTCACTCAGTACAGGACTATCATATGCACTCATACACCTATATAGACACTCACACACCGCCACTTATCCATAGAGGTACTCACACACCTAGTCAGTCATGCAAATAATTAATCACTCTGCCATTTACTCACCTATACAGTTATACACACACCAGCTCACTTACTCATACAAATACTAGCACATTCTTACGCTCTTATACAATCACTGATACAAGCACACACTCATCCATACAGCCACTCTCACAATCACACACTCTCACTTATAGCCATTTATATACTCCAACACACATATATACTGCCTTTCACATATGTAGTTACTCACACATGTACCACTGAGATATACATTCACTCACTAACACACCCATACACACACTCACCCACCCATACAGTCCATCACAGATGCACTCTTGAAACCATGCACGTAGTGAATCACCCACTCACACATCTATGCACAGAGTCACACACACCCCACCCACACAAACACTCAGGCACCCATACAGATACTCAGACAACCAATCAATAACCCATATAGACACTCATGTAGCTATTCACAAACCCATGCAGCCGCTTACACACCAACAGAGAGACGGATACAGACGTTCACACAGTTTAGTCACTAACCCATGCATTCAGTAAGATACGTTTAATCACTCACTTATAGAGTCAGTCACTCACCTACTAAATCATTCATTCAGACACTTATACCCCCACTCATTCTTCAATACGCCTTTCCCTATATATATTAAACATATTTAAACTTTACAGAAACACACAGTCACTGGATGATGTCATGAGTGATGTCATCAGTGATGTCATTTGAGATGTCATCAGTGATGTCATCAGTGATGTCACTGACCATGTCATGAGTGATGTAATATGTGACGTCATCAGCAGTGCATTGCGGGGGCGCGAGTTATAGTTAGCTGAACTAACTATAACGGGGAATTTCTCTGGTTTTGTACGAGTGAAATGTCCAACTAACTATAACTTTCCTTAAAACCTATGGTTTTTCAGTGAATTTCTAAGGTTTTTAAATGCTAATTTCTAACTATAACGTGCCTGAAACCTATGGTTTTTTCAGTGAATATATATATATATAACTTTTATAACTGTATGGAGTGGTCTGTGGAACTGTTTCATCCAACCTTCTGGAGACAAGAAAGCCACTACTTGATATGTTGAGTGTGAGCTGTGTGAGAAACAGGTTTCTAGAGGTGTTATGAAAAAGTAGCTATGCATATCGTCGATGTGGAAGCACATCAAGAGAAGCCACAAACGTGAGTGAGTCAGTGAATGCATGAATGTGTGCATGAGTGTGTCAGTGTATGGATCAGTCAGTCCTAGTGTGTGTCAGGGTTTGTATGAATGAGTTTGTGAATGTGTTACTGAACAGACAGATGTGTTTTTGGGCATGCCAGTGTATATATCAGTGAATCCCAAAGTGTTTCAGTGTGTGCATGAGTGGGTGGGTAAATATGTGAGTGAATGCATAAGTGTGTACCTGGGTGTGTCAGTGTATGCTTCAATGAATAATTGGATGTGTTGGTATATGCATCAGTGTTTAACTGGGCATGTCTGTCAATACATCAGTGTGTGCTTGGAAAAGAAAAAGTGTAATACTACAAAAAAAATAACGTCAAAGCAGAAACAATTATTGAAAAGCTACGAAACAATGCTGTAGATAGAATTAAAAAATAGATGACAAACGAGTAACAATCACAACAAAATATAAACAACTTTATAAATGATTTTGAACAAAACAATTTAACAACATTAATAATTTACATATAACTATTATAATTCTATATAAATATATATAGATAAATTACAACTATCATAACTCTTATAACTATAACTATTATAACATATTTTAAACTTTTTCAATGTAACTTAATTTACTGGGAAAATGAGCTGTGCAGCGGAATACATGGAATCAGTCAATAATAAAACTAAAAGCTTCAGTTCTATTGGTTCCTCTTTAACCACACCCTGTCATGTGTTTCCAACAGGGCCCATTGTAGTTTTCCCTATGTTAGCCTAACCGTGCACGCCACAAAGCCGCATTTGCTTTGCACACGTTACTATATAAACACGTTTACCTTTGTGTCACATTATATTCACACAAAACTTGCAATTGTTTTCACATTCTGTTCTTTCTGGGGATTTAGTCTGAACACCACAGACAAGGTCAAATAACGATGTTCTTTGTTATTATGTTCTGGTCAGGCACTAGCACCTAGCCACAACACAGAAATACAGCTGTTGTTAATGATCATGTGAGCGTTGTCATATAGGTATGCACAGCAATGTAGACAGAGAAAAACAAGATTTCTGGGAGAAGATAACAGCTGTACCAGTGATGTGGAACATTCATCTGTGCATGCTAAGGTCCACTGCTAATCCCAGAGATCTATATTGCTTCTGTAGAAGGGGTGGGGGGCTAGGCTAATCACAGGGCTTTTTCATAATATGTGGTTTACTGACTATGCTAATGGTATTTTGCTAGGCAGTTGTTTTCTGATAATAGCACGTAAACAGCATTTCAGAGCACGATAGGTTAAATAAACATTTGAAACTTCCTTCGTATCTCTTTCATCCTTTATTGTGGATGAGGACGAGTGAGTGAGTGAAAGGAGTTGTCCTGTTACCATGATCCCTGATAGGGTCGGGAGTGTTGTGTTCTGGGGTGTCGACTTACTTGTCTCTCTGGATCTGAGTAGGAAGGCAAGTGAGACACTATAGCTAGTCGGACTCGGGCTCATGGTACTGAGGTGGTATAGTGACTCAGTCCCTGTCTACTGATGTTCTATGGTCCCAAGCATAGTTCTGTTCCTGAGCAGAATCCGTGCAACATGGCCCCACCAACGTTTGGTCAGGTACTTATTTGTGTAACCCCTGAGTAGCGCTTGTGCTTGTCCACAATACCCTTGCACTGTTCTACAGAGACGTCCGTGGTGTTGAGAATTTATCCTCCGCAGTTTTTAGGGACTACCTAGTTCTGTTGTTTTTTCAAGCTTGAATATTGAAAGGTTTATACCCTCTTTTGCCTGGCCTTTTAAATCCTTTGCTGCTCCATTCTGGCACAGCTTGTTGTGATTGCGGTTAACTGCTGGCTGGCTGTTACTCAACATTTGCTTTAACACTGGGTCCCTAATGCGGGCACTCCTGTGGTTTTTGTAGTTGAGGCGTATGAAGCGTACTGCTTTGAAGTTTTTTTTTCTTGGGTTATTTTCTCGGCTATCAATGCTAATGATAATCTCTTTCATACTTATATGGCTGCTGCAGTTCCAAATGCTTATCGTCCTTATGTCCTTCTTGAAATTCATCTTATGGTCTGAGAGCACCAAACTTGGTTTAATGCCGCCCTTCCCCATGTCCCTGGCATTGTTCGTATGGGCCCCTTAAGTATTGACGGGGCCACATGGCCCACTCTTGTAGGCTTTTCATCGTAGCCTAATTTAGCAGCTCTGAATTTAGCTGATATGCGTGCTTTATATGAACAGGTTGTTCTTTTATGTAGATGTGTGATACAATTTGTTTCCCGTGCCATTTTGGCAGGCTCAGCTAGAGCTGGCACGCCTGGGCAGGCACAACAGGCTGGAGGACTGGTGATTAGTCCAGTCATTGTAAATTCCATTATGGGCAAGTACCCAACTAATCGTGAGGACATTCCTTCTTGGGTTGCCCCAAAAAATTGATCAACTTGATGCTGTGTTCCCTCTTATGGGACCACATGAAAAACTTAGAATTTTCACCATGTGTTTATCCAATGGTCTGGTTCCACCTTTAGCCGACTGCAACACCTGGGGGACAGTGTTTGCCACAGTGTATACACTATGTTATGGCACTCCCTCGATGGACGTTCTACTGAACGTCCTGAAACATATAAAAAATTAGCAGGGGGCAGGTCCTGCCCTCGATATAGGGATGAAACTTGTTGGAAAGTTCCCGGTTGTTTCCGAAACGATTCTTTCTAATGTTAAAGGTGAAGCAGCTTCTTTGCAATATGCCAGTGACTGGCTGCATTAGCTCTTGTAGACTGCAAACGCGAGTTGCCTATTATTATTTCTGAGGTATATACGTCCTTAGGACGTAATAGTTTGTGAACCAGACCCTCTGTTTCCACTCTTATTAAACCGGCTTCTGAAAAAGATCCACACCCAGTCCGTGATTTTCCAAAGAAGACATGGGATAAATCTAAACAGCCCCAGCGACCACAACAAAAAGGTAAACCTTGTAGCAGTAACTCCACCCCGGAATACTCATAGCGATGTTACGATTTTCGTGATCTCTCTAAAATCAAAACCCCTTATAGATTTCTAATTCCGGATACCCGTTCTCCTCGTTCCTTTCAGGACTCGTCTGACCAACAGTACGACCGAGGAGGGCGTTGTTATACCTGCTGCTCAGCCAGTGTGACTGTGGTGAGAGAATGTTGGTGATTGGAATGTTGGATGAGTGAGGATGTCAGTTGGAGGATGGGCTGAGCAGCAGGAAGGCTGCTCCTGGTGGGGCTCTATGCTGTAACATCAGATCTTCAATAAACCTACATGAAAACCACTTGGACCAGACCTGCATTTATTGACTACTTTGGCGACGATTTTGAAAGAACCTGCGTATTACACCTGGATGATGGAGACATTTTCTACATAAATTGAAGCCTGAAGAAACTTCAAAGTAAAGGAACTTCTTTTGAAAATAACTGCAGTGTATTTAAAGCTAACTGGCACCCCTGAGCCCCACCAGTGACCATGAAATCGGTCGCCCCCAACCCAAGTGTGCCAGTTCCTGCTGGACTTTCTACCTTCATGACTGTTGCAACCCTGGAAGAGGTGTACGTGTTGATGTACCTTGGGAAATAAACTTCATCAAGAAGAGTTCCCTCAACCTCTGTGGGCAACAGCGTCTTTGATTTTTAAGGAGTCTACCTGCTATGATCCAACCTGGGCGTCCCAGTTCCTGCTGCACTTTCCATTTTTCTCCCTGCTGTGTCCCTTCCTGCCAGCTGTATTTTGGGATGGGCGTGTGCTTGGAATGCTGCTAGCATACTGAAAGCACATTTAAGTGTGGAAGTCTTCAAGGATCTAGTGTGCCTATGGACGGTGTCAGTTACAGGCACCAAATTACTGTGAAGGAGAGTGCACCTGAAGATTGTGTGACAACTGTTCCTGATATGTTTTGCAGCATTTTAATGGGCAACCGAGTTAATTGTAAGTACTTACAAACCGTTACTGGCCGGTGCATTTCAAAGGGCCGTGAGATAGTATTGGTTTGACTCGTGCACACCTTACCTTGCCTCTGGTGTCGCGTGCCTTCATTATGAAAATGCCCGCCGCGTCTGACGTGTTCCTGAGGCCAGCTGCTCTAATACATTTCGCCATGCAGCGTGCCCGGAGCCATCCGACACTCCGTGAGTCTGCGTGCCGCCATCTTGTGGTTGGTGGATACCACAAGCTCTGCCAGTTGCTCCGGTCCCCTTTCTTAGTGCGGGAGGGTTTTTCCTCTCAAAGGCGTGCCGTTTGCATTTGCGGAGCATACTGTATCCAACCCTAGCACCACGTTCTTCACGCCTGGGTTTCCTGTTGTGCCCCATCTACCGGTGAGCGATCCTTCTTGTTTGGACTCTGTGGGGTTCTTTTTAGCATATGCATACCCCGGTTGATGTTCTCTCCTCATTTGACACTTGATGAGCTGCCTAAAAGTCCAGTCAGCCATGTGGCGATGCCTCATTAACACAGAGAAACGTTAGCAATTTCTCAATGGGCAATCTTTAAAATGAAGGTACTGTTTCTTTTACTTTCCTGCCTTCTGTCGCATGTTATTCGAGCAACACACGTTGCCATAGAGACATTACGGAGCTGGTGTGTCTCTCTCTTGTTCAAGACTTCCTGCGACTGTGTACTCATTTCAGCAACGTATATGTGTGTTGGACACACTTGGCGAGAGTCACATTTTGAGGAGTGCTACATGTGGAAATCGTTTTTGTACTTTGGAACTTTCATATCCATTTTTAAAATAATCTGTGGTCCCCTCACTACTTCTTTTTTCCTGCTGTGTTTGGTTTGTATTATACTTCGGGTGAGAGGTCGCTCACCGGAGTTTCCTTTGTGTCCTTGCTTAGTATTGCATTATTCTTATGTTTAAATGCCTTATTTGTGTTCATTTTATGTTATCCTTTCTTTACTGTTGGCTTCTCTTAGGTTTCGCAGACGATGTGAATGTGCTTTGCGTGTGCCCATTCCCTTGTCTGTTCGCTTCATGCTGTCATGGCTGTGAGGTGTATTCTTCGTGATCACTTATATCATCATTTCTTTTCATGTTGAGATGATTGTTTCGATGGTGCAGTATTTCTACACTTTCCTTTGATTGTCTTAGCGTCTCCCACTTTTACGTGGTTATGGGTTGGTGCTGTATTACCACCCATCGTAGCGCAGATTTCGTAGAGTGAGCGTTCTTTTCCTTCTTATTGCTGTTGTTGCTGGATGTTGAGTTGTGCATTTACTCATGTTCCGTGCGAGCCCCTTTTCACACGTTCCACCCTCACTTAGGGTTTTGGGTGGAGGGCTGACGTGAAGCCTTATTTTGAAGAGTGTATGTCTTTCATATTGCTTGTTTTCCCTTACTGCTTTATTTGGTGTTGAGTTGTGCATTTTTACGTGTGCTGTGTGTAGTGCCGTTCCACACGTTTCACCCTGATTTAGGGTTTTGGGTGAAGAGCTGAGTTCAAGCTGTATTTTTCAAGATTGAGTGTTTTTCCCTAGGGATTGCTATTTCTATTATATTTTGATTTGGTGTTGAGTTTGTACTTTTCATGTTCGGTGTGAAATGCTTTTTCACACGTACCACCCTAACTTCGGGTTTTGGGTGTAGGGCAATTATTTTATGCCATAGGTTGTGTGTGGAGTTGGGTTCCACACGTACCACCCTTACTACGGGTAAGGGTGGAGGGCAATTTTTATGCCCTTAGTTCTCTGTGGAATGATCTTCCACGGCTTCGAAGTTCTTGTTAGATTGGTTTCCTACCATGCGTTTCAGTCGGTACTCTTTCTACCTCTTGTTGGCCTGGCCAGCCAGCTTGTTGTGGTATTGGGGTGTCAGAACTCAACCAGATTCCCCAAAGAGAGGTTGTCAGTCAATATAGTCAGACATCAAGCATTACGCAGGGTCAGAAATGGCGTAGCCAGGTTCAGATTCCACTCCTGGAAGAACCCTAAGATGGCCGCCAGAAGGACAGGGAAAGGTCCCACTTAGCGTTCTAGTGATTCCTGAGACTGAAGGCAGAGATAGCATTTTGACAGCTGGGGCATTAGAATCCTCGCACTTCACCTGAGGATTTGGAAGGTAATGGAAGTCTTTCATTGAGCTTGCGGCGCGTTAGCTAGATAAGGTAGTGCACGTTGCTTGTTTGTCGCAAAATGATTGTTGCTACGCGTTAGAAGTAATTATATGGTAGTGCTGTATTTAGTAAGCAGGTTGTTTGAACTGCAAACTTGGAGAGTCTTGTTTAAGACGTCATAGTTTATTGGATGACTAAATTCATTACTGAATATTAGCACATCGCTCTGTAAAAATATCGGAGCTGAAGTGAGAGCGTTTCTAGTCTCACAGGTTTTGTTTGAACTCGTGTGACACTTGAGAATTTAGGCATTTACATGTCGAGTTCTCGCTGCGCTTGTTAACGCAGTTCCTGGTTGCCATAGACTCATTTACATAAGGCAACAGATGCCTAGACTTGCCCGAGGGTGAAATCCATTTTGAACCAAAATAACAATTTGGAGCTCGTATTCCTATGTACACTCTCGTGTTAAAAAAACTCCTTCCTGAATTGTATTTCTCCTGACTACACGTTTCGTTAGTCAGTTGGAGAGCAGACTAGTATTCCGAAGGCATTTCACAACCTCATGTGTCATTTACTTTAAAAAACGAAATATAGAATCTGTGGCAGGTTAATTCATTACGCTAAGTCTTAAGGTGAAAAAGTGCATTAGCTTATACTTACCAACAGCTCCACCTGCTGACTGGAAGCGTTGCTGCACCTTCTTCTTGAAGCATTCCTGTAAGAAGAAAGAAAAGAGTTTACACTAAAGAAGATTTGCATATTATCCACATGAATAGAAGAGAGGCAATAGCTACGAATACACAGGCTAAGCACATTAGAGGATAATTAGAGTTATTAAGGCATTGTAGTAATTACCAGAGTGTTTAGAAAAAGACAGTGAAATATTGGGTTTTCTTGCAGTTCACCATAATAAGAAGCAACGAAGAGAACCTGGAAGAAGTGTAGCTGTCTCTTCTTTTTCCCCTACCCCTTCCCCCTTTTGGTTTCCTCAGCCCAAGTACTTTTTGAAGGTGTTTGGCTGGGAAAGTGAATAGGGGAGCTCGCACGCCGAGCAGTGCGCTGAGCAGTTTCATCGTCTAAATGCGAGCAGAGAATCAGAGGCGGCTCGTTGGCATGCGGAATAATTCATCAAGCGAGTCAGACTCTGACGGAAAGGTCCAGTCAATCTTTGGGTAGCGGAGCAGCGAGAGGCGGGAGCCCGGACATAGAATATCGGGTGCTTTCTCTCAAGTCTTCTACGGAACCGAATTCTCACGGATTACAAAGCATGGAGTGACTTGGGTCCCGACTCTACCTGCTTGAATCTTCCCGCGGCCGGAGCTGCAAAAGTTACACAGCTAATTGCAGCCTGGAGGCGCTTTAGGAGCAGGGCCCCCAACATTACTTGCCTGATTTTTCCTGCGGCCGGAGCCGCAAAGTCACACAGCTAATTGCAGCGCCTGGAGGCACTTGAAGACTAGGAGCGCGGGTTCCGACATTACCTGCTGGAGCCGAAAGTCACGCAGCTAATTGCCTGGAGGCGCTTGAAAACTAGGAGTGGAGCGGGTTCCTGTGTGCGCCTGAAATTTCCTGTGAAACGCTGATAACTGGGGGTAAGACACTGTGCCTTTAAACGCTTCCTTGTACAATATACCCCCGTTTCATGCAGTGGAAAGGTGGAAAGGTGGTGTGTTCTTGTAAAACTTAACAATACATCACAGGACATGGGGAAACGTAAACTTGCGGGTGCTGTTGCCAGTAGTAAGAACAAAACCGCCAGACTAAGTGCTCCTATAACCAATTACCTTAACAATGCAATGGGTTTAATTAACAGTGAAATTGAAAATGTGGAAGAACGTTTAGCGGCCACCAAGAATGCATTAACCATTGTGATAGATGAGACTACACTGGCTCCATCTGAGCCTGCACCAGAAGCAGATTTGACCAACAATGTCCAAACGAAAAGAGTAACAGCCCTAGTGCATAATACTCGTGGGGTGCCTTGTGCATCATCTGACCCATTGGAAATACTGACTTTATCAGACACAAGTAGTTCTATTCCACCAGTAGCCAAAAGTAAACAGTTAGTAAAAGGGAAAGGTGATGATTCAACTAAACAACCACAGCAAATGCTCTCTAAACACAATGGAGGGCAAAAGGCCAACACTAGCAATGATTGTACAATTAAACCGGATCTAGCTTCAAAAAAGTTACTTGGGAAGATTGACATGGTTGAAAAAAATCTCTTAAAGGAAATATGGAAAATTAAGGATGATGTAGCGCAGATCCTGAAAGCCATTACAGATTTGTCATCTCACGAGAAAGTACTATCTAATAAAAATTCATCAGATATAGTGGGAAAGGTTAATACGAGAGATACTGCTAGTAATAAGACTGTATGTGGCTCAGTGAAACCAGCGAAACCTGCATCTAGGTATGACGAGAAAAATAGGGAAAAAATTGTAGAGAATATAGCTAAGGAAAGTACAAAAAGGGACTTTCAGTTACCATCATCATCCCGAAATGTGACAAAAACAACAAGCCCTACAAGCCCTACATGTTCCACTATTGGAAATCAGGATAAAATAATGGAACGTAGATACAATCACCGAGGCTCGCTTCATTTACCACCTGAGGCTACACCTTATACTATTATCCTTAGAGATGTTCCAGTATTGGAGGATGGTGTTAATGAGGGTTGGGTAGACTTGAAGAACAAGGTCTTGCATTGGTTCATGAAACACTCTCACCATAATTTAAATATTTTGGCTAGGAACATTATCATGGTGAGAAGAGTACCCTGGGTAGGGAGATCCCAGAAAAAGGGAGAGGAGACTGTGTGGTTGTCTCTTTTCGAATCCCGGCAATGGTTGAAGTTTTGCTTGAAGAAATACCTAATGATGGAGAAATGTCAGTTAACAATGGGAAAAGAGATATTACCGGGGTACCGCTTGGATATTTTTATAGACCATTTACAAGAAACCCAAAAGAGTATGACACTGGTCCATTGACAGCTGATAGGTATAGACCTCTGCCCTTGTCTAACAGATTCTCAGCTCTCAGACAATGCAGTGATATAGATTGACTGCACCAGGGCGCCGAACCATGTTCTAAACAAAACTTTTCCCTTGTCGATAAAGGCTTAATGTCAACACTAAATTCGCAGGCCTATAATTTGACTATAGTTTCATGGAACATTGCGGGCATTAACTCGAAATTGGATGCTAAGATATGGCCTGAATTTTTTAACAAGTGTCAAATTATTTGTATACAAGAGACTTGGCACACAGAACCCTTTTTTATTGATGGCTTCTCAACAATTGATACACAAGCAATTCCATCACGAAGTGGAAAGGGCAAAGGGAGGCCTAGTTGTTTTACTTTCAGTTACATGCCCGCTGACATTGAAGCAAGTTTATACTGACTCACCTTATTTTCAGTTTCTGTGGTTAAATACTATTGATCATCAGTGTTTTGTGATAATTAATTTCTATAATAATGTCTTCGACAGTAACAGAAATCAAGTAATTTTATCCCTTGAGAAGGAGCTTGATCTGTTTTTAAAACAGATCAAGGGTGATTACTTTTGATCTGGGTTGGAGATTTCAATAGCAGGAAATGTGACATACTCGAAGGGAAGTACTGTGGATATGAGAATGAGTTCGGAGAAAGCTACACCCATTTCCCACATAATACCTATGGGGAATCAATTAACTGGGCCTTGTATAAATATAATCTGGAAGTAGTGGACCAGACGTTATACGAGGGACAAGTGCAGTTACCCACTTTTGAAGGGCAAGGCCATTGCTCCATAATCGATCATATATTAATCTCGGCTCATGGTCAGAATCAGATAGTAAAAATGGAGGTGGAAAAAAGCTGTCTAAGCGACCATAACCCAGTATTCTTAACTGTCAGATTAATTGATATCCCTTGTGGAGGACCGTGCTTAGCACCAAGCATAAAAACTCAGGGAGAAAATGGCACGTCGATTAGATGGTCCGGGATAAATCAGATTGATTTTGTAGAGAGATTATTGATTGATTGTAAAAACGATATAGAATTATGTACAAAGGGGGATTCATTAAATGAAGATATCATTGGGGCTTTCTGTAAAATAACCGCAGCGATTTCCCAGGGTCTAAAAATTAAGAAGAAAGAGAAAAAGAAAAAGATAGTTAGTTGGTTTGACTCAGAATGCACGGAGGCAAACCACCTATTAAAGAATGCTTTAAAAATTAGACCAAAAGACACTGAACAGATCAAAAACCGGAGGACGATATATAAACAGACAGTGGCAAGAAGAAAGAGGAGATTCAAAGTGAAGCATGGGAGAAGCTCACACAGGCAGCGAATACTAGGGACTCCTCCCTTTTTGGAAAACGATAAACCACCCCTATTTTAAAGATAGTAGTGCTGTAAAAATTGAAAGCCTAGTACAACCCCTAGAATGGATTAACCATTTTATGAAGGTTTTCAACATAGATAATGAAATCCCTGTCTTAACAGCATATAGTGATCCAATATATATTTCTGAATTTGATGATAACAATATTTTTATAAATTTTGATACTTTCAATTTGGACCCCATTACTGTAAATGAAGTTACATCGGCCTTAGAAAAAAGTGCAAATGGAAAGGCGCCTGGTGTCGATGGTGTCCCCATAGACATTTTTAAACTTAATGTGGGTTTGTGGGGTCCATTGTTACAAAATGTGTTTAACACTATTGCTGAAGGTTTGATTCCAAGAACATGGACGGAAAGTATTATTGTCCCGATCTTCAAAAAGGGCAATAGGAAAGACCCCAAATGTTATCGCCCAATCTCCCTTCTCGATACAACATCTAAAGTAATGGGCAGGATATTGCTGGAGAGACTGGAATTGTGGGCAGGAGAGAATAAAATTCTTACTGAAACACAATACGGTTTCAGAAGGGAGATAGGGACAATAGAACAGTGCATTAATTTGCACCTCCTTATTTCTAAATATACAATTACGAAAAAGGGTCATTTACACCTTTGTTTCGTTGACCTCACAAGTGCCTTTGATTTAGTAAATCATTCAAAACTATGGCAAACGTTGATTAATATGAGGGCACCAAATGACATTGTGAATTATCTTTCACAACTGTATAGCCGTTTGAGTACTAGAGTGCGTTATGGGGTAGGAGGAGAGTGTACATCAAGTTTCAGGGTAACCCGGGGAATTAGACAGGGTTGTGTCCTTGCCCCCTTTTATTTTCCTTATATGTAAATGGAGTGGATGCAGAGCTACAAAATGTAAATGCTGACACCCCAAGAGTAGGTAAACGCTCCATTCCAATTTTACTCTATGCGGACGACGCAGTTCTTTTATCACGAACTGCGAACGGACTACAGTCCCTGATAGAAAAATTTGCAGAATTTATGCACGATAAGGACTTAGTACTAAATTTAAACAAAACTTTTACGATGGTGTGTGGGCAAGGGAAACCTAAAACTAAGGTTCACCACGTAAATAGCACCCCAATCAAAGCAACAAATTCATTTGTATATCTGGGATTAGTTTACAATGCAAAGGGACATTGGAGAACCCAGATTGAACAATGTAAATTAAAATTTGTCAGGTCGACTGAGGCAATCTTCAGATTTTCGAAAAAATCGGTAATAAACCGATTAAGGAAATCATGACTTTATATAATAGCAAATGCCTAAATGGAACTTGTTATGGGGCAGCACTATGGGGGCGGAAAATTGTGTAACCCTTCAAACCCAAGAAAATAATTTTTTACGAAGATTGCTTGCCGTACCAAATTCCACCCCCACATATAGTGTACATAAAGAACTTGGGGCACCGTATATTAGTGATTTTATAAGCACCATAAGTTTAAATACTTGGTATGGGATATGGAGCAAAGAGGTGCAAAGCTTACACAGGACATAATCAGAGATTGCATTGCCCTTGACCACGGGAGGAAAATCCCGTGGCTGATATATATCAGAAATCTTTTAAAGGAATGTGTTGAGGATGTTGATCTAGAAAATCCATCCCAAATACTTGAATATGACAAAAAGGAACTAAAAAGTAGTATGGTGGACTCACGTAACTGGTTGAGGGAAGTAGATGCTAACACGAAACCCTTGACAAAGGAATATTGTGAGAGAACCTTTGGGTCTGGGACACAAAACTATTTATTGCAGGTCACAAATACAACACACAGATTTTATCTTACAAGACTACGAATGGGTTTGGTTCATCTGTTAATAGCCTTTCCAAAAATGGGCAAGTGGAGCAAAAACTTGCCAAAGTGCCCTTGTGATGGCAAATCAAATCAGACAACGTTACATTTTATTTTGTTCTGTAACTTTTATAGAGAGCTTAGGAAGTGTTTTTTACGACCTTTGTTCTTAAAGAAGAGGTTATTTTTATATAGACCTGCTTTTGAATATATTTGTAGCCTAGATAATATTAAAGTGTGTAATGCTGTGGCGGTCTTCATTCAGAAGGCAATTAAAATAAGACACAATAATTCACATCTCGAAGCACTTATCTATGAAGAAACTGAGGCATAATACGATAAATGATGATTGTACTGTATACTTAGCTGTGGTATAAATATATGGCTTATCACTTGCACTTTATTTCTTGTATTAAACTATTTAATATTGTGATGTTAAACACTATGGTTAATTTAAAAATGTACTGAGATATATATAATGTGATAGAAAATTTTAATTAGACACTTTGCACATAAAGTTTGTGAGGGGTTAATCGCTACGCTTTTTATTATGAATTATTTTAATGAATTTTACAATTGTGTGATGTACAGATGTTTTTATGATTTTTAGTATGCTTTTATGGTTTGTGATTTTAAACCGAATAAAGCTCACAATTGAAATTGAAATTGAAATTGAATAGGGGAGTTGGGATTTAGCGTCAGTCTGCTCCTGCGCAATTCACTTGGTGTTAAGCCTTGACATGGGGTTTAGTTTGTTTTTCGTGGTGTGGTAGTGTGTGTGTTTTTTCTTGGTCTGGTTTTAAGGGAGCGTGTGATTTGTTATTTGGTATGGTGGAAAGGGAGAAGTGGTGAGTGTAGAATTGCTGGATTGTGTGGTGTGTTTACTTGTTCCAAATATTTATTCTATGTTATCTTTTGTACATGTATATCACCATCAGTACTTGTATGACATTGCATTTGCTCTTATGCCCCTGTGTTGCATGCTTTTATTTTAGTGTCATCTTTTGCATGCGCCATTTATATTTTGATTCTGTTGGAGTTGTTTCTCATTTGTATCAAGAAAGGAGATGTGTTATACCTGCTGCTCAGCCAGTGTGACTGTGGTGAGAGAATGTTGGTGAGTGGAATGTTGGATGAGTGAGGATGTCAGTTGGAGGATGGGCTGAGCAGCAGGAAGGCTGCTCCTGGTGGGGCTCTATGCTGTAACATCAGATCTTCAATAAACCTACATGAAAACCACTTGGACCAGACCTGCATTTATTCACTACAGGCGTTTTGATCATAGACAAGGAGAGTACGTGCAACCTAAAAGGGATAGACAGCCCTCCATTGACGTGAAAGTAAAGAAGGAGGATCAACCACCTCCTTATAGACCCCCTTTTCAAAAGAAGAAAGTTGCGGCATTGTCAGCTAACTAATCCCCAGATGGTGAGAACCCATCTCCTCGACAGCAGTTGGGCGGTGATTCTCCTGTGCAGCAGAAGTCACCATAGTGCGCAAGACACTCCGCCGGCTTCTGAAGGTGAAAGCAACTGACACTTTTATTACGGTAGAGACCACGGACACCCGCGTTGCACCACCAGACTGTGCCACTTGGATGTTCAAATTGAAGGTGACATTAAATGCACCAATAAAGCTATCTTTTGGGACAATTTGACTTCCTCCTATGATTTTTTTTGGTGAAGATTGATTGGCATCCTTCTTTTATTCTTTCCTATTCCCAGGGTGAGTATGTAATCCTCCCCTCCTTCTCGCATCTAGTTGCAGACGCAGTTAAACAGGCATATGTTTCTGAATGGGCCCTTGCTTTGGCCCCTGCTTTGTATCCCAACCATGTGGGTTGGGATAAAGATTCCTCCTTTCACGTTATTCATATATGTTCGACTCCCCAACCTCAGCCGCAATATCCAATTAAACGTGATGCTAAAGCACACGTTAAAGAAATCCTTACTCAATTGGAGACCAGGGTGTAATTGAACCCTGTGTCTCTTAGATGAATAATCATCTTTTTCCGGTTTCCAAACCTGATTTGACTTATCGTATAGTTTTTGATTACAGACATTTGAATAGTCATACACCTACTTTTGCTATGCAAAATACTCATAGTGCAGCACTGATTAATAATATTGTTCGAAAAAAATATAAAACTACACTTGATATTTCAAATTTCTTTAAGTCATAATTTGGCTCCTGAGAGCCGTGATTGGTCCGCGTCTACCATCCTTGGATCTCAGAAGCGATGAGCTCGCTTACCTATGGGATATAAAACAGCCCTTGTGTTTTAGTTGCATGGATTGTTTTGATTCTGCATGACATTGACCCAGATGCTTTGTCCTATGTTGATGACATTTACTTAAAAGATGATGATTTAAACCCTCATTTGGCTAGAGTAGATCGTATTGCGGTTTGCTGAACTCGGTTATAAGTTCAATATTTCCAGATCCCACATTGCTTTTCTCAGTGTTCTTTTTCTCTGTTATGAGTTAACCAATGAGGGGAGGAGCTTAGCCCCTCACTTTGTAGAAAAATGTGCACAGTTGCAACCCCAAACATGCTTAAAAAATTGCAATCTTTGCTTGGCAATTTGAATTTCTGGAGGACATTTATTCCTGACTATGCTCAACGTATTAAGAAGCCAGACCTGGGAAACCACAGGTTAAGAGTAATTCTGAAAAAGATAATTCTAAGCAAGCACCTGATTCTTCCAAGAAGAAATGGGACAATAAAATAAATAACTAAACAAAACAAAACACAATCACGAGGTGGGTCTCCTCAACAGGAAACCACTGAGAAGAAATACAATCTGAGAAACCCAGATAATATTAGAAAGCATGACAGGTATCAGGATGCTGATACACATTCCTCTTGTTCCTTTCAGGATTCATCTGATACACTTTCGGAGAGAGGTAGACGGTCAGAGCGCAGATCAGAAGAGCGTGTGAAGCCAAAAAGGGAAACACATCACACTTCAGACTACATCCTTAAAAAAGAAGCCAAACAAAAGACTTCTAAACCTCAATTCAAAAAGAAGAAGGTAGCTGGGATTAAAATAAGACATGCCCAGGCTGCTGAGGACTTTGCTTCTAAACGGGGAATGGGCAGTGACGATGGTGGACAGCACAGCAGAAGTCACAATAGCTCACTGGAACATGATGGATTATCTGGTGGTAGTAGCTCTGAATGAGCATCTAATGGTGGAAACACATGATACAAGGGTAAGTGTCCCACATCGTTTATACGAAATTACGCTCCAAATTGAGGGGGGCATACCCAAAAACATCAAGGCTCTCTTTTGGGAAAACCTGACTTATGGTTACAATATTCTTTTGGCTGAAAAGGATTGGCCACCTGAGTTCGTAATGGAGTGCCCAATGGGGGAAATGATGATTTTACCTGCTTTCTCTGACCTCGTTGCAGAATCAATGAAACATTCATATGCCAAGGAGTGGGTGTTAGTGCTAGCTCCTGCACTTTACCTCAATAATGTTGGGTGGGATGATGAGTCACCTCATCATGAAATCCCATGAAAATCAACTCCTCAACCTCAGAGACATTATCCAAAAAAACATGAAGCTAAGAAACAAGTTAGGGATATCCTATAACAACTTGCACACTAGGGTGTAAGAGAAAATTGCACCTCGTCCATGAATAATACCTTGTTTCCCGTAATGAAACTGGACAATTCATATCGTCTAGTATTAGATTAGAGACATTTAAGCACTTCCACATGAACATTTGCAGTACAAAATGCACATAGTGTTGCATTAATGAATAACATTTTGCGGGAAGAAATACAAAACAACACTAGATGTCTCAAATGGATTTTTCTGCCAGAATATAGCACCTGAAAGCAGATATTTCATGCCTTTTTGCACTAGGGTCACAGCGTCAATTTTGCAGTTTACCTCAAGGGTATAAGAATAGCCCAGGGCTGTTTTCAGGCAGAGTGACAGAGTTACTTCAAAAATTTGATGAGGAGGCGTTGTCATATGTAGATGATATTGATTTGACAGACAATGAATTAATTGAACACTTGGACAGAGTAGACCACATAATTCTGAGGGTTTGCTCACATGGGTTACAAATTTAATTTAAAAACGTCAAAAATTGCCCATCTCAATGTCCTGTTTCTGGGATATGAGTTGTCAAGTGAAGGCAAAAGCCTGGCAGCAAATATTTTAGAAAAATGCGCACTGCTCCAACCTTCAATGACTCTGAAAAGACTACAATGCATATTAGGATTTAAAAATGTTGGCAGAACATATATTTTGGATTACGCAGAACGAGTAAAACCGTTCTACGATTTAATTAGACCTGATTTTTCAATCAACCATTGGACACAGGAACATACAAACATTTTCCATTCCATAGAAGCTGACATGATGGCTTACAAACATTTACACACACTTGTAAACACGACCAACCTGGTGATATGCGTAGTCGCTGGACCAACCGGGTACACCTATCACTTTCAATGAAGGTGATACAGTACACATTGCATACAAATCACATTTGCCCACCAACGCAGAGATGCGTTTTGCACCCACTTAAAAAATTCTCACAGCTGTATAGACTGCTGTAGTGATAGAGAGAGCACCAGCACAAGGAAAACGCATAATTGTCGGTACCCCAGTACCGACTTTAAAGGCCGTTACCAAAGTAAGCGTTCCGAATGCCAAAGCATTTATCCACAATGGATACAATGGGCTAACTCTCTCACTACAACAGATGTAGATTACAGATTCGATTCTACATTACAAACACAAGCATTCCTGCAGGACCAACAAGAATATCCTCTGGCAAATGAAATAATGCCTCTAGATCGACATGATTACATCATTTATACTGATGGATCTGCTCAGCCTGCTGTAGAGATGAAACATCAGTACTCTGCAGCATGCACAATCATGAAGGGGTGCATGCATTACAGAAAGTTCCATCCTGAAAAAACACACACTCAGTCCCTGGGAGACTGTACAGTGCAGCTGGCAGAACTAAAAGCCCTGAAACTGGCACTACAAAGTACGGATCATGGATTCCCCACACATATAGTGTGTGATTCGTATTACTGTGTCCAGTCCTATAATGAATATATTCCCTATTGGGGCCAGAATGGGTTTCGAGATTCTAAGGTTGCACAATTAAGCACAAGATGCTTTGGGAACAAGTGGCCAAGCTGAAAGAATGCTTGCCACAAGCTCATGTTATCCACTCATTGAGTCATCAGTGTGTTGGCATTCACGTTGAAGGGAATTCCATGGCTGATGAAGCTGCTAAGGCAACAGTCCGCATTGCTGTAGTTGCTGCAATCACTCGTTCAAGTACGAAATTGGACAGCGACATCATGGTGGCTGTCAATGCTATGCGCAATGACATAGACCGGACAAAAGTTTTTCCACTCAAGTACTCCTACAAGTTAGATGCGCAAAACATTCCATATGCTCAGATTCCAGGAGTGGGGGATAGAGTTATACCAAACACTGATTGCAGATTGGGACTGATACTAGCTGCAGACAAGGGTTTGGGTTCAGTGCACACAGGGCTCACAGGGGTCACTGCTACAATTTCATTATTGAAGAAGCGCTATTGGTGGTCAGGTCTAACAAAACAGACCAAGGACTTTGTCCTTAAATGCGACATCTGCCAACAGATGAAGGGATCCACCATAGCACGTCCTCTACAGACACCTCTACTTATCTCAGACAAGCCTCTAGCAGTTGTTTATTTTGATCACTGTGGCCCCTTACACTCTTGGTGATAGTGGATTCAAGCTCCAGATTCCTGTAGGTTTGGCCACAGCGCTCGGCTGACGCTCAAACTGTTATAAAGGATTTGCGATTCTTTATCGGGACATACACAATTGGCACACTGCATTCCAACCAGGGTCCGGCGTTTAGCTCTCAGACTTACAAAGAAGCCATAGCAAGTTTGTGGGTGGCCTTGCAGTACTCCTCCCCTATCATCCCGTGGGAAATTCGATAGTTGAGAGGAAGAACCATGACTTAAAGCAGTCCTTAATAGCAAGGGTATTAGGCTTGTGTCGCAGTTGGGTCAATCACTTATATGGGGTCCAGAGGGCACTCGATAACATGCCAAGAAAATCCCTGGGGGGTCGAACTCCTTATGAAATCCTGTTTGGTGTGAGAATGTGGGTACCAGACCTCGATAATGTCAGCACAGTGGTGGCAGAAACACCATTTGACATCAATGATCGTTTGGCTGTTTTACAGGGACTCAATGAATTCCGGGAAGCACAAAGTAACGTCCAAGTAAACGTACCGCCACTGGGGAAGTGACGGTAGTACAGGCAAGAACCAGCTGGGTCCCGAAGATCGGGATCTGGTTAGGGAATAAATAGTGGACAAAAAAGAATTTAGGCCATCTTACAGAGTGCCTGTCCTTGTCCTGGCTGTTGAAGGTACCAGAACTGTACTTCTTTTGCCCCTTGCCGGCAGCCAGGACAAAAGGTTTGTCTTAATTGATCCGATAAAGCCACACTATGTGGCCGATTCTCAACAGTAGGCCACGTGGGCTCCTGGGTAGCTGTCGCACTCCTCTCGCTACTGTTCAGGAAGTTCAAATGGAAGCTTTAATAACTCCAGAATATTTCCCTCTCCAAAGAGAAACTGTAAACAACAATGAAGTTTCACTTCTTCCTATTGAAACAACTACAGCTGTACAGTCAATGAGTACAGAAACACAAATTTCAATTCGGAAAATTGACAGCATCAATGTGAATATGCCACAGCTCGAATGATCTCCCAGTTATACAATACCTGCTGAGCTGCCAAAAATAGACCAAACGGGTCTGGCTAATTTGTGCATTATGACTTCTCATCGGATTCAAGTGAACCTGAGATACCACCACCTCTCCCTTTCAAGTTGCAAATGCAAGCTCTCTATCTTTGGCTGAAAAAGACATACTTTGTTACTCCTTGGTTACATCTCTGGATTACAATTGGATAACTATTCTTGGCTCTCTGGATTGGTTTGGTGACTGTCTTTTTCCAACTTCTGAAGGGACATTATCTCCCAGAACACTCTGCAGTACAACATGTGAACTTGGTTCTGACACCACATGCATCATCTCACCGTAAACTTAAGGACCTATCCCTGGTGAACATTACAGCAGTTCCAGTTCCTGAAGGAATAGTATGGGACAGGGTATTGTATGATGTGTATGGTCCAACTGAACTCTTACCAATACCATATTTGTTGAAAATTTCCTTAAATTATATTGTCACCTCTAGTACTTTCTCTGATGATTGGGACATTGAACCTGTGCACAATTTGCTAGCAGATTTAGAGCAATCGGCTACATTTTCTTCTGATGAACTGTATGATGGTACATCTAATTTTGGTGGTATGTTCTGTTATCAACATTATGGTCACCACTTTTTATACAAAGCTAGTATCCACACACTGTTTCTAATTACACTTCACTTCAAAAAGCTTTATTTCGACAATAGTGTCATGAAAGCAGAAACAACAAAGCATTCACAATTTAACTACTGAATAGATCTTACAAGTCAAACTGTGTCAATGTGTACAAAATAAAAAAACAGCCATTAATCGTTTCATCCTAAAAGCGGTCTCGCCGTTGGTACCTCCATGGAATCACATAACATATACTATGTATAGTGGTAACATGATATATAATATGATAAATATCACCACACAAAATGTCACAAACCGCAAGACAGACCATACAACACAGGATTAATCAAATGGTGGATAGCCAATAAAAATATCAGACCAATAAAATCAGACATGTAATAAAACTCATTCATAAATGAATGGGATAAAAGGTTAAAAAGTTATTAACACAATATAAAATGCAAATAGTAAAAGTTTCACACAGTGGAATTCGGTTAATACCCTATAAAAATCAAATTAATACTGCAACGGAGTGGAAATCTGGTAGCAAAGGAGCATGATTATTCTATATTGATGCAGTTTTCGATCTGATGCACCAAGCCCACTTTAGGAATTTGGCTAGGGGAATAGGCCTGGGCTGAAAACTACGCTACGCTCGCGTAGTTTGCGCAACTGCGCGCTACGCGAATTGCACGTAGCACAGTGCAAAACGCGTAGCAGGCATTTTTGCTTGCTCGCGGTCCTCAACGTCAAGTTGGCGACCGCGAGCGAGCAAAATGACATCCCAGCGAGACTTTTTCTCGTTCGCGATCAGCAACATCAAGTTGCCGATCGCGGCGTGGAAAATAAACCTCCCGGCCCCGAGATTCTCAACGCGGGAGGTCAGGTTTCTCATTGCGAGTGGTCTCGTATGCTCGCGACCGCTCGCGATGAGAAACTACCAGTCCGCGTTGAGAAACTGCCGCTCGAGTACAAATCTACTCGAGCGGCAGAAACTGACCGCTTGCACTGTGCAAGATGCCGTTTGCAATGATTGCACAGTGCGGACAAGCATCCGGCACTGTGCAATCATTGCGAACAGCATTTCCTACCGCACTACGCAGTTCGTGTAGTGCTACACGTAGCTCGCGTAGTGCGAAGTGCACTTCGCGTAGCTACGCGTAGCGCTACTACGCCCAGGGTTATAGGGGAATAGCATAGCGAAGCGAGGGATCAGTCCTCAAAATTCTTAAAGCTTCACTACTTTGCCTAGTGCCCAGGTTCTTACATAAAGGCATCAGCCAGGTCTTTCGCGGGATGGCACAGGCAGGACATACAAAAAGAACATGTGAATAGGTTTCTATATGTTCAGCACAATATGGGCACTTGTTATCTCCCGAATCTGACCAATTTGAAGTAAAGGATTTTAACAGTAAGGAGCCGACTCTAAATTTGAAATTGAGTTTTCGGTCAAGGGGTTTGGAGATAGTATCCCAATATGGTTCAAGGTAGGGGCGAGGTTTAACTAACACGAACCCCCCAGTCAGCGTCGTACTATCGCTCAGCCTGCTGGTGTTTTGACCCACCATGTCCAAGTATTTGCTCTTCAGTACAGCTTTAGGCACAAACAATAGGTTACTCGGGTTCTCCCATAAATTGTTCAAACCCTTTTGTGAGAAGTTGGCCTGGTATATGCTGTTCACTAATTAAAGTGGACACCTTGCACCAGGGCAAATCGACTCTTATGGTAGATAGGTTTAAGACAACCTTTTAAAGAAAGCTATCCTATTGGTAGCTGTGGAGAGCAGCCTTCAGGCTAAGTCTCGGAGGAATGTAAAGCAGCTTGTTTTACCATATAATCTCTTGAATCACCAAATGAAAAGACACCACACAGGTATATATATCAAATATATATGTATTTATTTCTAAATAACTCTCTACTAATCTCTTTATGAGATTAGAAGACAAACATATGCACAAATCAACGTTTCACAATAAGTTAAGCACAAAATATGGCTGGGGCCCTAGGGGCGTACCAGACCATATACTAAGTAAGAGACTTAGGGACAACGACTTGCAGGGTGACAAGGCCTAGGGCCTTCCAGAAGTGCTGGGGCCTCACAAAAACCACCCAAGGCAGGTAAGTAAAGGACCCACGGGGGAAGCGTGCAGTGTGGATACACAGGCGCGGATCGCCGTTGACTTCAATGGGGCAAGTCGCGGTTGGAAATAAAGAGTTTTAGGATACTTCGGGAGAACCTACAAGCAAGTCACCTACAGGGTAAGTAGTTCTAGGGCCCACACCCACAGGAGCACCGTAGTGCTGGAGTTACCTCACCCAGGGAAGCCGGGTGCATAGGTGTCCTTTGGTGTCGGGTCGCGGCGTCGATTTTCAATGGCGAACAAAGAAGACTTGCTGCTTGCGGGAGCTGAAGAAGTGTCCGGTGGAATCAAGCCTGGATTCTGAAGAAGGATGACCTGAAAGCAGAGGGGACAGTGTTCAAAGTCACTTGGCAGTGACCCGGGGCAAGGAAGATGGATGCCCACCGTCGTCGGTTGATTCAGGTCGGTTGCGGGTGCCTTGACTCTTCAGCCACGTGGTCCAGGAGGCGTCGACGACGACCAGGAGCTGGATTCGGTGGGTCCCTCAACGTCTGCAGCTGACTGCGGTGTCAGCAACTCAATTGGAGCCAACAAGCCTTGGCAGCCGCAAGTCTCGGGGAGATGAAGAAAAGTCGATGGCGCAGACCAGCAAGGTCTGAGGGACTCACCCAGCGAGGGTAAGTCAGGGCAGGCCTGGAGCAACCAGGGAGCCCTTTGGTTTCTTTAAGAAGTCTTCTGGGGACCCACAAGCCAGCGGGCAAGGGATCGCGAAGACACCTCAGGCGGAATCACTCAACAGGGGCCCACGGTCACTCGGGACGGTGTAGGCCTCTGATCTTCGGAGGGATTCCTGCTGGAGGTTGGGACCACACGTGGTCCAAAGCACAAGTTCGTAGAACGTTGTGAAGGGGTTGCACTCGACAATAGTGCACGGTACCCAGGGGTCGCGGTTCCTCATTACTCGTGGGGTCCACTTGCCTCAGCTTCGCTGGGGACTCACGATGGCCTGGGAGAAGTCAGAAAATCTACTTCTTGGGCTGCAGGGACTTCGGACTCCAGCGGGGAGCGGCGTAGTTGCGACCGTCGTTGTCGTTTTTGGTGCCTGCCAAGCAGGGAGTCACTCCTTGACTCCAAGGAGATTCTTCTGTCTTCCAAAGGTAGTGGAACGTCGAAGGGCCAGGATTCTTCTGTAGAGCGTCGTCCAGGGGTTATCTGCTTTGCAATGGCAAGGTTCCCCCTCTTATACTAAAAAGAGGGGATGGACTAGCTCTATGACCCCACCTATGGGAGGGTCAAGGGAGGGGTGGCTACACCCACTTCCCTTTGTCCAGTTTCGCGCCAGAGCAGGGGCAGGTAGCCCCTGAGCTGGTTTGAACTGGCATATGCACAGAGGAGCCTTCTGCTCCCCCAGTGCAGGACTTCAAAGCACTCTAAGAGTGCACCCACCCAGCCCCAATACACTAACCCTGTCTGGGAGGTGGTTACACCTCCCTGTGACAGGGTGCCTATTGTTGGGCTTCCTCCACTGCGAGTTTCGGTCATCAGCAGGAGGGCAGCCCAGTGTCTGTGACTGGTGGCATCCATTTTGTGATGCCAGGGCTCTTTAGGATTCTACCGCGTTTCCACAGCAGCTACATGTCTTATCCCTCTAGAAGGGTGGAATGCTACCCCCGCCGCCAAGATTGGCGGGGAGGTAGTATTCCAAGATGTTTGACACCAAACACGACATGTTTTGATGCAGCCATTCCAAAGTTAGCATTTACCGCGAGGATATAATGCACTTAAATAGTATATGGTTTAACCGCATCCACAAACAGCACCAGAGAATAGACTCTGAGAGCTGCAGAGGGGCCCTGCTCAGGCAGAGGCACCCCCTCACATAGAAGCCAAGCACCCTGCCCTCAGGATTGATAGGGCCTGCCTTAGGGGTGACTGATAGGTTTATATGTGTGTGCAGGAGAGATATAGGAAACCTATATCTCAGTGAGGGGTGCTAGCACCACCTCACCCAGGCTGCAGTAGCAGGCCTGTGGTGTCAGATTTAGACTGCTTCCCAGGGGTGGCATAACACATGCTGCAGCCCCTGGTAGGCCTGTGAAGTACCTATGCCCTTGGCACCTAAGGTACCATATACTAGGGACTCATAAGGCACCACAGTATCCAATCACTAGTGCACCTAGAGTGCACTCCATGTCGTTTAGAGAGAGCAGATAGACTGGGGCCCTGAATAGCAGGGTCCCAGTCCAACTAAGTCATAAACCAGCAAAACACCAGGAAAAAAGTGGGGGCAACCATATAGTCAGATTCCACCTTCCTACACCTTTGAAGCCAGTGCCCCCTTGATATCACTCAGCCACCTTATTTTATGGTAGCGATCAGCAGCGAAGACATCCCTGAGTCCACTGTCAAGTCAAATATACTTTTATTTGATTTTGTTAAAAATCATAAAAGGTTGGAAGAACTATCGTGAAACATAATACTTTGAGTATACATTTTAAAAACATATTATTAAAAAGGCAACTAGGTCGTGACCACAAGCGATAAACAACTGGTAAAAATAAAAATATTGACAGGTATATCAGTGCAATTGGAAAATGTGTATACAGATTGTTGTTAAGCAACTTGAATTAAATTACTTATTTTGTCCAGTTCTTTTGCCGAGGTTTCCAGAAATTTATGGCTCTACAAGACAGTTGGAATCGACTGACCCTCCAAGACACTTTATCACTGCTGCTCTACATGTTCTTACTTGTTCCTTCCATAAGGCCTCCCGAAGGACAGTTTTTCGGGTTTCTAATAGTGCAGGGCAGATACATAGTAGATGGAATAATGACTCGTCCCCTTGTCCGCAGAGGCGGCATTCCTTGGATGGCCATGTGTATTTCCATTTCGGGGTCAAATCCTTTGTGGGAATTGACCCCATTCGCAGCAGTGTCAGATAGTGCTTTTTCTGATAGGAAAAGTGTTCAAACAGGTACGGTTGGGGTTTCAGCGTCTGATAGGCATGTATCACTGCCCAAGCATGGTGTTTTTTCGAAAAGGCAGTTTTATCTGTTAGTAGAGAAATCTGTTTGATGGCTTTATTCATGACGGATTTAAAACCGGAGTACGTTGTAGGGATGAGCCAGGCCTCCTCTAGCTGTAATGCCGAGAGAGATTCCTTCAAAACTGTAGTAATAGAGTTGATTAGCCTTGCTTGATTTTCGATCTCTACCCAGCAATAGTGGGCTAAGTTCTGTTATCAACATTATGGTCACCACTTTTTACACAAAGCAAGTATCCCACACACTGTTTCTAATTATACTCAATGGAAACATTGCCCAACACCGCCAAAAGGTAGTTAAAAAAAAAAATCACTTAGCTTATTTTTCTGGTTTTGACACATCAGACCCAGCATTCTTACTATTATAGGCTTGCACCTACACCTGCAAAGAAAAATATGCTAACAAACACCAAGCTGATATACACTGCTTCCTTTATTTCACAACTGTCTGTACAGGGTTTTGACTTTTGGAAAGACACCATAGACACAGAGGGCCTTATTTGTGAAAAGTATTGCATACCTGCGTGAAAACAGCGATGCAACACTTTTCATAGCACCATGCTTGCAACACTATGGATGCGCCGTATTTCTGTACAACGCTCCATGTCACAAGGATTTACAGATACGTCAGTATTCCTGACGTATCTATAGGTGCAAAATTGGTGCATTCCTGGAGGGTGTCTAAAAACAGATGCAACACCAGCAATGTGTATTTTCACATGGGGTAAGCCCCATGTGAAAAGCCCTGTGTCACTCCTGATGCCTGCTTCAAGCAGGCGTCAGGATCTGACGCCATGACTCCCTAGAAGTGTCGCAGTGAAATCTCATAGATTTTACTGCGTCACTTCATCTTGGCTTTCCTGCTTCAAAACTCCCACCCTGCATATGTTATACCTGCCACAGGTATAATTTGGCAGCAGGGGTGTACAAAGTGACTAGCATTCTGTCCATCAATTGTTCTTTTTGCATTTGTCACCCCGAGTGGGACGGGTATGCCCAGACGTGGGTCCTGTGCCTTCCATGCCACTGGAGTCAAGCTAGCCTGGCTGATGAAGGTTGAAACCTCGAAACCGGACCTAGGATGTTTGTTTCCGGTCAAGGTAGAACCGGGCCTGGCAGTTCGGGCTAGACCGTGTGAGAAGTTGGCCTGGCATATGCTGTCCACTAATTATAGTGGGCACCTTGCACCAGTCCAAATCGACTCTTATGGTAGGTAGGTTAAAGACAACCTTATTGAAAGCTATCCTAGTGGTAGCTGTGGAGAGCAGCCTTCAGGCTAAGTCTTGAAGGAATGTAAAGCAGCTTGTTTTACCAGTCTATAATCTCTTGAGTGACCAAATGAAAGAGCACCACACCAGGTATATATTCAAAATATATGTATTTATTACTAAACACACCCTCTAGTCTCTTTATGAGGCTAGAGTTCGAATACATAGGTTATAAGATCTTAAATCACAGTAATAGCACAAATACACGTTTGGGCCCTAGAGGCGTACCAAACCATATACCAATAAAGTGGTATGCGAACCACGACTGAACTAGACACTAGGCCTAGAGCCTCTAGAAGTGCTTGGACCACAAGGAACCACCCAAGGTAGTGACACAGGGACCCACGGGAGACGCGTGCAGTGTAAATACACAACCGCGATACGCGTTAACTTCTATGGAGAAAGTCGGGATCGGGAAAATAGAGGAAAGGGACACTTTAAAGAGGACTAGGACAAAACCCTTTGAGATCTAGGACTTTGAAGAGTCTCTACCCACGGGAGCACCGGAGTACTCGTGTTACCTCACCCAGGGAAGCCGGGTGCATAGGTGCCTTTCGGAGTCGGGTTTCAGTCAAGTCGGTTCTTATGGCGATCTGCTGCAAAGTGCTGCTGGCGACCAGGAGAAAAGTGTCCGGGTGGATCCAAGAGTGGATCGGAGTTCTGAAGAACCTGAAAGCAGAGGGGACAGAGTCTGGGTCACTAGCCAGTGACCAGGAGGCGATGGACAGATGCCCACCGATGTCGAGTGCTTCAGGTGCGTTGACGGTCGTCCTCGTTTCTGCAGCCACGAGGTCCAGGAGGCGTTGTCGGCGACCAGGAGCAGGATTCGGGCTGGTACACGATGTCTGTCGAGTGCTGCGGTGTCGGCGACCAGATTGGACCCAACAAGCCTTGGCAACGGCAAGTCTCGATGTAGCTGAAGATCGTCGATGGTGCAGACCAGCAAGGTCTGGGGAACTCACCCAGCAAGGGTAAGTGAGGGCAGGCCTGGAGCAACCAGACTGCCAAGTAAAGAAAAGATTGGCCTTCGGTAGGGGCTACTAGCCAACGGGCTGGCGACCGCGAAGGAGCCTCGTGACGCCGCACGTGGAGCTGGCTTACAGGACACTCGTGGAGTGGGGGCCAGTGATCTTCGGTGCAGGTGGTGCTGGAGGCTAGGGCTACTCGGAGCCCAAAGCACGACTTCTTGGGAGACCCAGAAGATGGTGCACTTGCAAGTGTGCTCGGTGTCCAGGGTCACGGTCTCACGTTACCCACGATAGCCACGGGCCTCAGCTTTGCTGGGGACTCAGGGGTAGCCTCGGGAAGTCTGAGAATCCACCTCTGGTGATGCGATGACTTCGGCGTCCGGCAGAGCTTCAGTGATGCGAGCCGGACAGATGCTTCTTTGGTGCCTGCCAAGCAGGGAGTCACTCCTTGACCCCAAGGGAGATTCTTCAGTCCTCTAATCGTGAGTAGAGCGTCGAAGGTCCAGGATTCTGTTTCAGAGTTTCGTCCAGGTATAATCTAAAGTCCTAAGGACTGGGTTCCTACCTTTATTCCAAAAATAGGGGATGGACTACTCTGTGGCCCCACCTATGGGTGGGTCAGGGCAGAGGGGTGGCTACACCCCTTTCCCTTTGTCCAGTTCGCGCCAAAGCAGGGGCTGCAAGCCCTGATCCGGTTGAACTGGGTATGCACTAGGGACACCAAATGTGCCCCCAGTGCAGGACTTCAAAGCACCCGAAAGTGCTCCACACCCAGCCCCAATACACATTGTCCTGTCTGGGGAGGTGGTCACACCTCCCTGGGACAGGAAACCTGTTGTCCAGGCCTCCCCTGCCGGAGTTTCGTCCAGCAGCAGGAGGCCAGACTCGTGTCCTGTGGCAGCAGCATCCATTTTGTGATGCCAGGGCTCTGGAAAGAAGTTACCGGACTCGTCAGAGTTAACATGCCTTTCCCTCTAGAAGGGTGGAATGCTACCCCGCCGCCAGAATTGGCGGGGGTAGTATTCCAAGATGTTTGACACCAAACACGACATGTTTCGGTGCAGCCATTCCATAGTTAGCATTTTACCGCGAGGATATAATGCGTTTAAGAGTATATGGTCAGGCTGCACTACAAACAGCATCAGAGATGGTCTCCGAACGCTGCAGAGGGGCCCTGCTCATGCAGGGGCACCCTCTCACATAGCGAACCATGCACTCTGCCTTTAGGATTGATAAGGCCTGCCTTAGGAGTGACTTATAGGTTTATATGTGTGTATGCATTTAGTGATATAGGTAACCTATACCACAGCAAGGGAGTGCATGCACCACCTTACCCAGGCTGCAGTAGCAGACCTGTGGTGTCAGTTTGGATGGCCTACCAGGAGTGGCATAATATATGCTGCAGCCCTGGCAGAGCCTCTGAGGTACCTATGCCCTTGGTACATAGTATACCATATACTAGGGACTTACAAGGGCACTCCAGATCCCAATCAGAGATGTGCCTAAGGCACATGGAGACCCTTTTAAAGAGGAAACAGCTAGGCTGGGGTTCTGAATAGCAGGGCCCCAGCCAGACTAATGTCGAAAACCAGTGAAGTATCAGCAAAAAGTGGGGGTACCCCTGTGAAGCAGATCCTACTCTCCTACAGACCGTTTCCATGGGGAACAGTCAATCAATCAATCAATCAATCAGGGAATTGAAAGCGCGCTACTCACCCGTGAGGGTCTCAAGGCGTTGAGGGAGGGGGTCCGCAGATCTGTTTAGCCGAAGAGCCAGGTCTTGAGGGTCTTCCTGAAGGTGTTCAGGAGGGGGCGCGTCTGATGTCTGCCGAGTAGCTCTGCTCCAGGTCTTGGCTGCAATGTGAGAGAAGGATCTTCCGCCTGCTCTGGCCTCCTGTGGATGCTGCGGGGTTCGGCCAGTGCGAGGTTGGAAGATCGGAGGTTTCTTTTGGGTACGTGGAAGTTGATTCTGTCATTGAGGTATTTGGGTCCGTTGTTGTGTAGGCATTTGTAGGCGTGAGTGAGGATTTTGAAAGTGACTCTTTTCTCCACGGGGAGCCAGTGGAGACTTCGTAGGTGTTGGCTGATGTGTTCGTGTCGGGGATGCCGGGACGAGTCTGGCGGCAGTGTTCTGTATTGTCTGGAGTTTGCGGAGTAGGGACTTGTTGATGCCGGCGTAGAGTGCGTTTCCATAGTCCAGTCTGCTGGTGATGAGTGCTTGGGTGACTGTCTTCCTTGATTCAGGGGGATCCACTTGAAGGTCTTGCGGGAGGATGCGGAGGGTGTTGAAGCAGCTGGAGGTGACGACGTTGACCTGTCAGTTCATGGTGAGTGATGAGTCGAGTACGATGCCGAGGTTCTTGGCATGGTCTGAGGGGTAGGTGGGCTCCGAGGGCGGTCGGCCACCAGGTGCTGTCCCATGCAGAAGGGGTGGTACCGAGGACGAGGACTTCTGTCTTCTCGGCGTTGAGCTTCAGGCAGCTGTGGGTCATCCAGACTGCGACGTCTTGCATTCCTTTCTGGAAGTTGAGTTTGGCAGTGGTCGGGTCTTTGGTGAGGGAGAGGATGAGCTGGGTGTCGTCGGGCGTAGGGATACGATGTTGAGGCCGTGTTGTTCGGACGATGGCTGCGAGGGGGGCCATGTAGATGTTGAAGAGGGTGGGGCTCAGTGATGAACCGTGTGGGACTCCGCAGGTGATTTTCGGTGGGTCGGAGAGGAAGGGTGGGAGTCTGATCCTTTGGCATATGGCTGGGCTTAAACTGGAATGGCATGGGGACCAAAAAAATGATGGATTTAGGCCCAGATCTCTGTACTGGGGTGAATGTTTGACATTGATCAGCATTCTGTCCATCAACTGTTCTTTTTGCATTTTCCACCCCGAGTGGGACGGGTATGCCCAGACGTGGGTCCCGTGCTCTCCATGCCACTGGAGTCAAGCTAGCTTGCCTGATGAGGGGTAAAACCCCGAAACCGGTCCTAGGATGCTTGTTTCCAGTCCAGGGAGAACCTGGCCTGGCAGTTCGGGCTAGACTGTTCCCATGGGGAACAGGGTCAAGACTGATTTGCATATGGCTGGGTTTAAACTGGAATGGCATGGGGAGCAAAAAAACTATGGCTTTAGGCCAAGATCTCTGTACTGGGGTGAATGTTTGACATTGATCAGCATTCTGTCCATCAACTGTTCTTTTTGCATTTGTCACCCGAGTGGGACGGGTATGCCCAGACGTGGGTCCCGTGCTCTCCATGCCACTGGAGTCAAGCTAGCCTGTCTGATGAAGGGTGAAACCTCGAAACCGGTCCTAGGATGCTTGTTTCCAGTCTAGGGAGAACCTGGCCTGGCAGTTCGGGCTAGACTGTTCCCATGGGGAACAGGATCAAGACTGATTTGCATATGGCTGTGTTTAAACTGGAAGGGCATGGAGAGCAAACAAATGATGGATTTTGGCCCAGATCTCTGTACTGGGGTGAATGTTTGACATTTATCAGCATTCTGTCAATCAATTGTTCTTTTTGCATCTGCCTAGATGCCTCACTTGTAAATATGGTGCAGCATGGCACATATTTTACGCCGATGCCACATCACAAAAATTGACGCAACAGCGGTGTAGAGGCCTCATAAATGAGGCACAAAATCTGTCTGGGGGACAAAACACTGGCAGGTTCGAGGAACAGAAGCCTAATTCAGAGCATGCCTCATACTATATCAAATAATTTTGCTGAAAAAAACAGTGCAACAGACTTCCTGTCTTGGAATTGCCAAGATGAAGGATTTGAACACACCCCGCATTCCCTCATTCTCACGCTTTGAGAAATGGCAGCATTTTACACAATGCAGTGAGGATGCATTAGGTACCATGATACAAAATGGTTCTTACAATTCATCAGACCCCAATTGGAAGGAATGGTTGGTTTGGCCTGTGAACACAAATGGGTGTCAATCTAGATTCCTGGGCAATACCGAAGGGTTTAGTATCAATATGCTTGATCAGCGATATGTACAATCAGAACACTCGGGGTGGTGACATCATATAGTGTTGGGAAGTAGTGCCTTGATTGGCTAAAAACCTCAACACTTTCTCAGGTGAATCAACACTTGTCCCTTCTTTCTGATGACATGGATCTCAGGGATTTCTTGTTAGGTCCCTGGACCCCAAGTCAAAAGTGCTTCTGTATGCCATATACAATGAGCTGTGGAAAGTTTCTCAACAGGAATCTGCTGAGAGACTGCGCAAGATTCATAGTGTTAACTTAGAAAAGGCTTTGGCTGTGGTTGACAACGGTGCGAACACATTATCATCCAGAATTTATCCGCTGGGCATCATAGTATCTTCTGCAATTGACATAATACAGCAAGATATGTCTATTTTACAACATGGACAGTCTCAATTACGGTCCATTGTAATCCTAAGCTGGACGTTGCAAACATTATGTTCTGGCTATGTGCCGGGCGCTACATCAACAGCACAAGTCTATTTTCTGCATGTGATCTAACAGAAAGACAGATATTAATGGCACGAAAAAATTCAAAATATACCATGTTGCACATTGAAAATTAGACCAATTACCTTTCACCGTGGCTGAGACACCATCCACAGATTGTATAATCCATGGTTACATCACCCTACCGGTCATGACTTTCCAATTCCAATACTGTGTACAATATCACCAGGTAGGCAAATATGAAGCGCTAGGAGAAGGTTATGTGCATCAATACTGGGAATTACCATTAAGGTTTAGGTGTTGGAATGGGGACAGCAGTTTTCTTAGCAGTTCAGAATGCTTTAAGTGGGCCCTTAGTTTGCAAAGGACATTTCTCTTAATGGGGACTGCAATACTTCAGTTGCAAACTTGTCCTGTTATATGAAGGGTTCTCTAGCTGCCGTGATTCATCCAGTTTTCAGGCTGTTCTAGAATGGGAGCTATCTGAAGCTGAATGATCAAGGTTTGTAATGCCACCGGGCATCGCTTATCTGGTAACGGTTAATTCCATAGTCACTTGTTGTACACAAGTACTGTTTCCACCTGCCCGCACAGTTAGGGAGGCAACGCTATGACCTTCGATGAATGTTTCCAACATACTCTTTGATTCTCTGACCAAACTGAAATCCATGCTTTTTCAAAAAGATGTGGCCTTAAAATCAGTCAGAGAAATGTTTGATCTCCAGGTTGCAAGGTCTTTGTACGAGATACAGGTGCTATTCCATACTAACTTCCCTCTGCATTTTTGGGAGCTAGTCCACCGTATTTTTAATATGTGTGATATGAAGGGAATAGTGCACTTTCTAAAATGTATTGGGTCTGGACTGGTTAGCACCTTTCAGACGATTTTCGGAGTTATACCATCGTTCATACATTCCATGTTGGGAAGCGATTTTGGAGGGCTTCTCTTTGTCCACCGTGATACTTGTCAGGAGGGAATCTCTGATTTAAATTTTTCTCTGCTCTGGCATCACTGGATGTCCCCATTTCAACCCGGAATGGAGATAGCCCCGCTTAAAGCTGCCGGGTGCCGTGAACCTAAGGCACACTGCTCGCGCACCCCGGTCTCTGATGAACAGAGGGCCTCATTTATTAGTCCCCTTGCTGTACTTTTTGCGCCACCAGAACGTAAATTTTTGACATTCTGGTGGCGCAATGTGCTGTGGCATATTTACAAAGTCACGTAAAGCCACTTTACGTGGCTTTTCATTGCCTTGTAAATATGTGTCCCTTTCACGCAGAACACTGCCTGAAAAGGGCGTTCCATGGATGTTGCTGTTGGTGTTCCCACGAAACTCCCATGGAATCTGAAGCATTCCCAGATTGACAAGAAATGGTAAATCTGGGAATGTGTTAGAATCTACCGCCACCCAGGGTTGACGTTAGGGATACGCAACAAGGAGAAATGTTTTCATTTCTCCTTGTTTTTTCCTTTTTCTATGTGTGCTGCATTCTGCAGCACACATAGAAAGAGGAAATCACCTGAGTTGATTGATTTTGTTTAGGAAGGTGTCCCTTCCTACATAAATTCAATCAGCCCACAACGCAGGCACCCTTGCACCATGGGGCAAGGGTGCCTGTATTGGGGCATGGCAGCCCAGGGGAAAAGGACAGGAAAGCACCCTATCTCATTTTGTTTTGACGCAGGTCAGCGCAGCAAGATTCCATGCTGCACTGCCCGTGCCAAAACCTCATAAATGAGGCCCTGAATGAGCACTGGTTCATGTTCTTCAGGCCTGTTTTGGCTTCACTGTGTACAACCTGTATTCCGCTGCCTGCTTTACAGCCATGAATGCGTATTGGATCAATGCCTCGGATCACAATCGGTTGCGCCAATGCACATTGAAGTATTGATGGACCCCTTAAATGCCCATTGGCATTGTTGTGCCCAGCGTATTCGATTGCTGATGAATGCATTCTTCGAGCCACCCTGGGATGCTTTGGCTCCTATTGAAATGGACACCGGCTCTGCGGAACACTTACAGGCTGCAGTCCCTCCCTCAGCGGCTGCTGTGGGAACTGGATGGAATCACCATTGCTCCATAAACCTGCTTTGAGGTGGGTCACTGGGAACATCGTCTGCAGTTGTGGACAACAGCAATGTTGCGTCTGCCACTCGGAGAAGGTAGACAATTGACTTTTCCGTGTGGAAAAATTTGGCCTGGTTTTAAATAAAATGAATCAAAACAATGTTTGCTTTATTTTTCTAGGCACCATGATTTTCTTAGTGCTTGGGACTTCAAATAGTATAATGACTTTTTAAGGTTTTTATGAATATTTTAAAGGGAAGTTTTCTTTTAGATGATTTTAGAAGTGGTTTTTAGACCTTTTTAGTCTAATTTCATTTATTTGCCTACTGGCTTTTAGATAGCTTTTATATATCGACCCTTAGTATGAGGAGTAGGCGTTATGTGCCCTGGTTAGGCCCATATAGCGAAGAGGCTCATTTCTTACATTTGTCCTATTTTTCACAATAACATTTCAGCTGTGATCTTTTACACATATTTGTGTGCGCGACAATGTTGAATTAGTTTCCCTGAAACTACTTTGTTTACACATCTAGCTTCACATAACATTATCAGGATGCCTCGAACACCATGTGCAAGGCCACTTTATGCACTATGTACAAATGTCGTTCCATATTCATCCACGGGGCGACAGGGTTATCTACATATCCATAACATCGCTAATCTACACGTACATCGCAAGGCTGCTTTCTATTATAAATAATGAGCATCCCAAAAGTTTAGCAGAGGAGGCACTTCAGCTGTCACCGAGGGTCCCTGCATGCTGAGACTTCACCATGCAGAGGTCTGACATCTCTAAGAGGGGTGTCCAGTTCGTGACCAAAATGTGCTCCTACATTCTCTCCCGCAAGGTAATGGGGTTAGGTCGTCCCTTTGGGGGATTATTGGCTTCACACCTACACACACTCTAGGTACACTCAGAGTATGGTTTGCATAGTAGGAGTACGCCTGATTACTGCCTTGTTTATATGCCTGCATATATTCACTGTTTTAGCACCATGGTAGAACTATATCTACTGTTTACACTTTTGGTGCTTGTAATCACTTTCATCTGCTTCTGTCTATTGATTATCACATGAGTGCTTATCGTACCTTTGTACCTGTGAGAACGATTCTCTCAAGATCAAAGATACAAAGACACTATGGGGGGCATATTTACAAGAATTGCCGCCAAGCAGTTTTGACGTTGCTTACCGGCAATTTTTTTACCACTGCCGATCGTCAAATCCTAACACTATGTTTGCGACGTATTTACAAGACGTCGCTACATGGCGTTAGGATCAGCTAGTGGGTAGAAAAATTGTCGCTAACACTACCGCCAAGGCGATAGAAAAATACATGTTCGTGTGAAAAAAGTTCCAGCCGGCCAAATCGCAGCAAAGAAATTCACGTTATTCTGCCCAACGTCACTTTTCAGCGCTTAGAGGCAAAAAGAGCTTACAAATACACCTCTAAGGAAAAAAAGAAGATAAAAAAAACTGAATGCAGAATGGAGCAGCCAGGACCAAGTTCAGCACAGGCCAACAACCCCCTCCACCCCCACAACAGCCAAGATGACCAGCCAGAGTCCCAGGGGAAGAGGAAATGCAGAATCAGGGCCTCATTTATGAAAAGTAGCACATCGCTGGGGAAAACCAGTGATGCAGCACTTTTCATTGCACCATCCTTGCAACACCATAGTGGCTGCTGCCTGGAAGCACGGACAGTCCCCGGGGCCTGGAAGCCTCGCTAGGCCTGCGTCTGAGACCCGGAGTGCGAGGTGCCGGTCCTGTGGAGTTACTGTGTCCTGACGGCAATCGCTCTTACCTGGTGGCAAAGTCTGGCAGGTCGAATGGAAACACATTGCTGACCTGTGTGAGAAGACGTTACATATAAGGGTAAACCCAAAGGTACTGGGACCTGGGTAATAGACAGTACAGTATAGGGTGGTCCCAGTAAACAGTATAGTTTGCCAATAAACACAGTAAGCGTACATTCACGAAACGTAAAAGAATACATAAATTAAATGATTGAGCAGTGTTATTTAATCACACCAAGTCATATTCTCAAATACATAAGAAACATCGTAAAATTAATACACAAAGTGCCCGGAAGAGAAGGAGGAGGGGTGTGGGAAAAGTTGGTGATTTACGTGGGGATGAAGTGATATGGAGAGGTAAAGAAATTGTGCAATCAACTGATTCACAGTTAGCATCAAAATTAGACTGGTTATTTTGCCAACTGTACAGAATTGTTGTCATAACTAATAACCAGCCATGCTACACAAGCAAACACAATAAGAACAATCTCTGTTGTTTTTAAGCCGGCTCAAAAGAATGTCGACGTTTCGACCCCGGATACTTGTAGGTTCATTAACACCTTACGTGGGGTCTTCCTCAGGACTGTGATAGGGAAATGGGCACCATATGGAGCCCTACAAGGAGGGCTAAGTTGTGAATAGATTGGGCGCGTAGGCTCCAATACAAAGAGAGCGGGATACCTGCACACTCATCGGATACAATCCGACATGTCCCATCCACACTAGTTGGAGCAGTCCTGCCCATATTTATCGGCTAGGACCTCGCAGTTGAAAAATCTGCTCAATCCTCCAAATTTCGTGGCACTCGAGGGCACTGAATCGCTCCTCGGTGGTGCGGAGATGTCTCAAAGGGAAACCCGGACCAAACGATGCAGAATCGCTATACGCCTGGTGCTGTCTGAATCGATAGCGATTCTGCATCGTTTGGTCCGGGTTTCCCTTGAGACATCTCCGCACCACCGAGGAAGCGATTCAGTGCCTGAAGTGCCACGAAGTTCTGGAGGATTGACAGAGTTTTCCAACTGCGAAGGTCCTAGCCGATAAACACGGGCAGGACTGCTCTAACTAGTGTGGATGGGACATGTCGGATTGTATCCGATGAGCGTGCAGGTATCCCGCTCTCTTTATATTGGAGCCTACGCGCCCGATCTATTCACAACTTAGCCCTCCTTGTAGAACTCCATATGGTGCCCATTTCACTATCACAGTCCTGAGGAAGACCCCCACGTAAGGTGTTGAATGAACCTACAAGTATTCCGGGTCGAAACGCCGACACTTCATTTGAGCCAGCCTAAAAACAGCAGAGGTTGTTCTATTGTGTTTGCTTGTGTAGCATGGCTATTGTTAGTTATGACAACAATTCTGTGCAGTCGGCGAAATAACCAGCCTAATCTTGATGCTAACTGTGAATCAGTTGATTGCACAATCTTTACCTCCTCTATATCACTTCATCCCCACGTAAATCACCAACCTTCCCACACCCCTCCTCCTTCTCTTCCGGGCACTCTGTGTATGAATCTTACGATGTTACTTATGTATTTGAGAATATGACGGCATGTTAAATAACACTGCTCAATCATTTGATCATGTATTCTTTACGTTTTGTGAATGTACGTTTACTGTGTTTATTGGCATATTTACTGTTTACTGGGACCACCCTATACTGTACTGTGTGAGAAGACAGCCTGGTGCCCCTTGGAGCTGTGATCGGTAGAGGCACTCCTGCTCACCGATATGGGGAGGTCTGCATTGTATAACACGCGCCACCACTACACCGACATGCACGGAGGAGATTGCAGATGGTGGGCCGCACCTCTGCATCACAGGCCGAAGGAGGTTGTGCTGCCCAGACGCTGTGGTGGGTGAGGCCCCTGAGCTGTGCCGAACTTGTGAGGTGGGAGCCCCACAACTTTGCATCTAAGAGGGCCCTGTTGCATCACCTGCATCAGGAGGTTCACCAGCGGTCTCGGCGGAGACTGCTGTACCTAGGCTTGTGAAATCCGGCTGGCTGAGGCTCCTGCTGGCTGAGTCTCTGGTGCCTGGGTTCCCCTAAATACTGAATTTAAGGGTATTAGGCGAGTTTAGGGAAGTAGCCAATGGGCTACATACACCCTGTATGACCACTTCCTGGGGGAGGTGGTCATAACCCTGTCCCAGATCCTGATTTTGCGCTCACCAATATAGCTACCTTTGGAAAGTCTTGTCTACTTCAGTTTGCCCACCTTTGGGGTGGCACTGGACTGAGGGTGGACAGGCCTATGTGACTAGATTATTTTCTTGCCTGTCCAGGTGCCAAATGACTCCAGGCAAAGAGTATCGCCGTCTTCTCCTGTGAGAGAAACCAGATTCACATACCAAAGGCGATAGGTGCTTTGAAGCTCCCTTGCCTTGGAATGTTAATCAGCAGGTCATCCTGTGGGAGGAGGTGAAAGCATCCCCTTGCCAAGCATGCTCAGTTCATGGCCCCTGGAGAGCATAGGCCATCACCCTTGGGGGTCAGAAACTCGTCTCTGGTGGCAGTCCGATGAAAACCAGTCAGTCAGCACCAGGGGCCTACCGGTTTTCAGGGGGCACCTCTAAGGTTCCTGATGTGTGCATATATTGCCTAGATCTTGGGTTGTAAGGGTTGAAGTTGGCCTCCCCCTACAAGGTGACCCAAGTATACTATGGAGCCCTGCCCTATTTGGCACTTGCTTGCCTTGATAGTGAGGCCTGCATTTCGCAGACCCTCAAGGACCTTACCAAGGTGGATCAAGTGATCCTGCCAAGTCGAGCTAAAGACAGTAATATCGTCAAGATATGTTTACTAAAGGACTCCAGCCCAACAAGGACTTGGTTCACCAAGATTTGGAAGGTGTGAGGGGCATTCTTTAGTCCAAAGGGCATAACAGTGAACTGATAATGCCCATCTGGTGTCGAGAATGTAGATTTCTATTTTGCTCCCGGAGTGAGTCCAATCTGCCAGTGCCCTGATGTCAAATTAAAAGTACTGAGAAATTTGTCTGCCCCTAATCAGTCACTCCATTCGTCAGCCCTCGGAATTGGGTGGGTATCTGTCTTGGTTACTGCACGGAGGCCCCTATAGTACATGCAAAACCTCAGCTCAAATATACCATCCTTGGAATTGAGTTTTGTGGACTAAGACAACTGGGCTGGACCAGAGGCTCGCAGAGGGTTAAATGACTCCCAATTCAAGTATTTTGCTTACTTCAGTTTTGATGCTCTCTTTGACATGATCAGACTGCCTGTGGATTTTTTTTTTGACAGGTAGACTGTCTCCAGTGTCCACATCATGTATACACCAGCTTGTCTGACCAGGGGTCAAAGAAAAGAGCTCAGTATACTGGCGCAGGACTGGCCTGCAATCAGACTGATGAGGGACAGAGAGGGTGTCTGAAAAGACAATGCCTTCCACTGACCCATCTTTAGGGTTGTGAGAGACGAGGTGCATGAGAGGTTTACTCTCTTCTTCCTGGTCCACCCTGTCATGATAGGGTTTAAGGCTGTTTACATGGATGACCCTTTTGAGGTTCCTGCAAGTACCATCGACCACCAGATAGGTGACCTCCCCTTTCCTTTCTAGGATAGGGTAGGGTTCCACTCCATTTGTCCTGGGGGCCCTAGGAGCCACAGGCTCCAAAACCCATATCCTTCTGGCCCTGGTTGGAACTCCACTTATGCAGCATTTTTGTCATACCAGAGCTTCTGGAATTCTTGGCTGGCCTCAAGGTTTTTTTATGCTTTTTCCATGTATTCAGCCATACAGGAATGAATGCCAAGTACATAGTCCACTATGTCTTACTTAGGCTCTTTAAGAGGTCTCCACCAGCCTTCCTTCACTAGACACAATTGTTCTCTTACAGGATGACTAAACAGAAGTTAAAAGGGGGAAAACCCCACCCTCTTCTGTGGCAGTTCTCTATGGGCAAAAAGCAGGCATGACAGTAAGAGATCCCATCTCCTTCTGAGTTTCTCAGTGAGTCCCATGATCATGCTTTTCATGGTTTTGTTGAATCTCTCAACTAAACCACTTGTTTGTGGGTGATATGGGGTGGTGAACTTGTAAGTCACTCCACATTTAGCCCACATGTGTTTCAGGTAGCCAGACATGAAGTTTGTACCTCAGGCTGATACCACCTCCTTAGGAAAACCCACTCTTGTAAAGATACCAATGAATGCCCTAGCCATGGCTGGAGCAGTAGTAGTCCTAAGAGGTATTTTTTAAGGGTACCTGGTGGTGTGATCCACCACCAACAGTATAAATCTGTTCACTGATGCTGTTAGAGGGTCTAGGGGATCAGCAACGTCAACCCCCTTCCCTTTCAAAGGGAACCCGACCACTGGAAGTGGAATTAAGGGGGCCTTTGGGTGGCCACCCACTTTGCCATTGGCTTGGCAGGTGGCACAGGAGTTGCAAAACTCCTTCACCTTCTGGGACATACCTGACCAGTAGAGGTGGGTTAACTAACCTACTCCAAGTTTTGGCCTAGCCAAGATGCCCATTTAAGAGGATGTCATGATCCAAAGTGAGTAGAAACTCTCTATACATCTGAGCCACTACCACTCTCCTAGTAGCACCAGGTTTGGGGTCTCTGGCCTCAGTGTAAAAGAGTCCCTCCTCCCAATAGGTCCTGTGGGAGCCACTGACATCTGCCTTTTTCTGCTCAGCAGCTTGCTATCCCAGGGTTTTCAAGAGTGAGACAGGCCCTCTGTCCCTGCCACAGATCTTCCCTAGAAGGTCTCCCTGGGCCCAGGAGCTCTGCTGTGTAAAGACTAAGTTCCTGGGGTTCTGTTCCCTCTGGGGTTGACAGGCCTTCTCACTGAGGAGAGGGGACCTGAGCTTGTGTCTGTTCAGAAGCTGGTTTCCAAGTCGTCTGGCTTTTTCTCTTGGAGGGGTGGGCCATTCTTCCAGGCTCCAACTCCCTTTTCATCCTGGGTTTTGCATTGTACTCTTGTTTTTACACACACCCATTCAGGTATACCCAACATAGCTGCATGGGTCTTTCTTTTGACCTCAGCCCAAACTGAGGACTCCAACTCATTGCCTAGCAGACATTCTAAATTGCAGATGATACCACCACCTTCTTTTGGCCATTAACCACTCCCCATTCCAAGGACACCATCTCCATAGGATGGACCTTAGCCTGATTATCAGCATTGAGGCCTGTGAATGCCTCACCAGTCATGTATTGTCCTGGGGATATCAGTCTTTCAGTCACCATAGTGACACTTGTACCTGTATCCCTCAGTGACTCAACTCTGATCCCATTTATATGAGGCTGTTGTCTGTATTTTTCCATGTTACTGGGCCAGACAGCCAGGGCAGCTACATCCACCCCACCCTCTGAGACTAAAGTTGATTCAGTGAGCTCCCTGACATGGTCAGGGCTCACCTGGGATCCCATCTGGAGACTTACCACTGCATTTACTGCAGGTGCACTAGGGGGACTCTTTTTGTTGTGACAGCCAGGGTCTTTAGAGTGGTGAGCATTGGCCTTGCCGTTAAAGCATCACACCTTCGTCCGCAGTTCTTACCCTAGTACCCATCCTTAGAGAATGTGTAAATCCTTTCCCCCATTTTTCCTGCTAGGGATGCATTTGGTTCCCCGTTCTGACCCTGGGCTGATTCCATGCAGGTCTGATGGGTGACGCACGCAGCCGCAGCTGTGGGAGAGCGGACAGCAGAGAGCGAAGGGCAGAGAGCGGTGAGCGGAGTGCCGGCGGTGAGCAGCGCGCACTTGTGAGGAGCGGCTGCTGAGAGGAAGGCCGCTGTGACGCCAACCCGGTAGGTCCTCGGCCCCCCACAGTTCCATCACCTCACCTCCGCCTCCACGTCACCTCTACGACTACGGACGCACTGCCCGCATTGCATTGCCAGAATTAGAGCCCTCACCATTTGGGGAAGCCAGCAGAAGCCTGCGTATAGCCTGCGGAAGCTGTGTGTCTGCACAGCTGCACTCACTCTCCCCTGCGGAGGCGGCCCGGTGTTCCGACCGGGTGCGGCTTGCAAGGTCTTGCAGGGGTGTGGCGGCGTGGGAGAGCGGTGGAAGGCTTCTCTCGTGGAGCGAGGAGCACTGCAGCAGACAGCAGGCGGTTGGTGGACAGGAGGCTAAGGGGACTTCCCTCCTGAGGCTGAGGAGAGGCTCGCGGAGGCACAGGCACAGGGCACAGGCGCTTTATGAAGGAAGAAAACCTCAATAGACTCTGCAGCCCCTGACCAGCTCCTGACTAGCGAGCACCAAACAGGCTCCATCCCATTCCAGCTTGGCATAAACAGACTAAGGAACAGAACTGTTACCGAAATCTGGTAAAGGGCCGGCAAAGGCGAACGCTCAGCAAAGGAGTAAAAGAGAGAAAAAAGAGAGAAAAAAGAGAAAAGGAGACAAGAAGAGAAAGGAAATAAGCTGGAAGAGGGGGCATTGCTAACATCGCTAACAATTTTAGGAAAACCCACAACAGCAGCTACAGCAGCTATAGCAGTTAAGATAGCTACAACAATGCGATCAGGGAAGTCAAGGCAGCAGACGGTAGCAAACCCTACCAAGAGAACGCGGAGGACAACCAAGAAGGCACTCAACAAGGGAAGTGACGAAGCCCAGGCGAGGATAAAGGAGGAAGACTTTCATCTGATTTCACCACTTATCACCAGTCCGCAGGCCTTGCCAAACATCATGGCTAGCGGCGCAAGCAAAGAGCCTATTCTGCCCAAATCAAGTCACCAACCTAAAATATACACAACATTTTCCTTTATAAAGGACGCCGGGCCGGTACTGTGTCTAAGTAGCAACAAAGTGACTAACCTTCCCGCTCCACTCCAACCAATCAAGGCACACCAGACGGTACATCTGACGGCACAACAGACGGTACATCAGACGGCACATCAGCAGCAGCAGCAGCTGAAGCCAGACTGCGGAGAGTCATCAGTTACTGGCAAAAGCCACGCAGCAAGTCCAACAGACGCAAGCAAAGAGGCGAAGATCAAAGGAACCGAGGCAAGTAGGCACCTAAGACATGACTCCCGGGCCCACTCAGAGTCGGATTTGCCCAAAAATATTGTAATACCAAAGGGTAGCGAAAATGACGTCCTTGGACAGGCCACGAGCCACGCAGCGGCAATCAAAGAGGAAGGAAAAGAAGGAAAAGAAAGCACTAACAACTATATCCCTCTTAGGCATACTAAGGAAGGATCCGTGGACAAAACGCCACCATACCGAATGGGAGAAGAGGGGGAGGAACACAGCCATCCCCCCAATACCAACTGAGGTATAGCTCTGCCTGGACTCCTTCACCGACATAAAACTCTGCCAGAGGCCAAAGCGGAACGTAATTCTAAAGAGAGTTTTATCCCCTTAGGCATTTTCGACCATGAGTTGACGGAGCCCAAGGAGGCGACTGTGGCCAACGTGGGCAACGTGGGCAGTAAAGACTCCCATAACACGACAACCAAAACTGAAGCCGGAAAATCACAATCTACCCCTCATTCGTCAGTGCAAGAATGGTTCGTTCAACCAACCCTGGGACAACTCCAAGCACAACTTGGACATGACACTGCCCTAGCCCAACCTAACAGAAATACGCAATGGGCACCAACACGAACACCAATGACTCAAGACACCGAACCAGAGACATCATACCTCACACCAGAAGAATGGGAGGAATTGGTTGCTTCATATTCTATTGCCCCTGGAGGTGAGCCACAAGGAAGAAACAGCAGCTCCCCAAAACCTAACACCGAAAAGGACAAACCACAAGACAAAGATGACATCTGGTCCACATTGCTGCATACAATGCAAATGTCGGTAAATGCAGTGCAATACCAATCAGACAAGATGGATCTTCAATTGTCAGTCCTCAACTCACTCTCCATTTTCGTCGCTAACATAGATGACAAGTTGGCGGATCTCAACAACCTGATTAAGAGGGCTCAGTCAGAGACACAACTTATTCAGGCCAGGTGCACCTGTATAACAATTGTGGACAGGCTGGCGACACTACCGTCAGCAATGGACAATATTCTTGCTGACATAAGAAAGGCAGTGACAGACAAACCAGCCAAGGGATCTGCGCATACGAGTAACGGTGAGCAATCTACAAAAAATTCAAGAAAAAACTCAAGAACCAAGGCACAGGCCCAGTATACTGCAGCTCAGACATCAGAAGCAAGGCAGCTTTGGGAGGCCACGGACCTAGCAACATTAAGCACAAATAACAGCTCACCGAGCCAAAGAGCCGCAGCACCCCCAAAGAGCAACACCTCATGTACAAGCAAATCTCCTCAAAAATATGTCCCGACTGAAGGTGTACAATTATCCTCCAAACAGCGGAGAAAACAAAGGAGGCAGGGGCGAAACCAAACACCAACACAGGCTCTATTATACAGCAGGGCCATAACCCATAGCCCCGGGAAAGTGCCAACGGGCGATCAACGAGACACCTCAACCAGGGAGGGAGAACCGACGGACCCAGGCCGGGACACAAGAGAGAGGCTAACTCAGGAAGAGGCAACAGGAAAGAAAGGGTGCACATCCCCCAACAAACCTACAAATGACAGCCCCGAGCACAAACCGGGGAACAGAAGAGGGCACTTAATAGCGGAAACATCTACAACAACAAACTTACGCTCAGTGACTGACTCGGCCCTCGACAAGTGCACACAAGGATCAGTAACATCAATAACAAGAGAACCTACAGAACCAGTAGACAAACAAATAGCCAAACAGGGCAGAGGATGCACAAATGGGAAGACAACTACAACAGCAGGCCCAAGTATAGAGACAGACCTAGCAAGCGAAAGCAGGCTCCTTGTCCCGGTCGGGCCAACCGTGTCAGTAGAGGTCTCAACAGAGACACAGAGTACCTCGGACGAACAAAAAGTGCTTCCAGGCACGACAACTATAATTGTGTTTCACCCAGAGTATATATCGAAGGGACGGGTTGATATACTAAACAGGGGCAATATCCTACGACTACTAAGGTCCACTAATAGCTTAAAGAACATAAAAACCACCGACATGGAGTCAGTCGAGTTTGTAGAGTCACCAGACCGACCTGGAATAGAAGCAACGAAAACAGTCTGGGCTACACCAGACCTAGCTGAGAGAGTCTTAAAGGAACAAACCAGACTCAATGCCTGGGGCATCAAACTATGGCCTTTTACTAAACCAAGATACCCAGACCCCTTACTGGCCGACCCAAAGAGCCAAGAATATCCTGGGTTGGCACAACCGAGCACACGATCATTCTCAGTATTGCGAGGAGCATGCAGCAAAAGACTTGAGCACAGAGAAACCGGAGAACACAATGAACACAGGACAAACCCAACTAGAAGCACAGCCGTACAAGAGTGGAGCTGGTTATCCAGGACAATAAACATCAAACCTCAAAGTCCATGACATACCAAGCTTAACGCATCAGCAGCTAAAAACTCCCTGAAAGTTTGTTCCTGGAATATCAATGGCCTGGGAGATAAGACTCTGGACCCGGAACTGCAATCTTATCTATAGAAATTTGACATCATTTCGCTCCAAGAAACATGGTGTGAAGTACCGACAGCACTGCATGGTTTCAACCTGCTCTACTTACCTGCAACAAAAAGCGCCAAATTCGGCCACAATAAGGGAGGCCTTGCGACATACAGCTCTATTAAGAGCATCTACGCAGTGGACCCAATGCCATACAATCTAGCTTCCCCTAACGCAATGCAAGCACTCCGAATTACCTTACAGGGGACGACAAAAAAAGAGTACATAATACTTGTAAACCTCTACCTGCACCCACGCGATAAAATCAAAGGCAGTCAACAACTGAAGGAAGAACTGGTGAAAATACTAACGGAGGAGAAAGCAAACAGCTGGATCATAACAGGGGATTTTAACCTAAACATGCTCAGCAACAGAGCCGAGGACAATTATCCAGAAGAGGACCCATTCGAATGGGAAGCAATACCGCAAGATAACAACACAGATGGAAGATCCACAAAAACTTCACAAAAGCTTCTGCCGTTATTAGAGCAACTGGGCTTTCGTGCACAAAACGGAAGATTTTCAGGTGATCGCCCACAGACAGCAACATTTCACAATGCAGTAGCAAGTACCACAATGGACTACACATTCTGTTCTCGTTGTATGTTCTCAAAAGTAAAGGACTATTGCATTGGAAGTCTAGGATATAGCGATCATCTGCCCCAGGAAATTACGGTAGAAGCGCCATCAACATGCAAATTGCTCCCAGCAAATACATACTGCCCAGAGTTTACCAACAACGAGAAAAGAGTGAAATGCAGAAAAAACAATCCAGAAGGCCTCTTTTCCCTCGCAAAGCAACTCCTCGGAGAAGCGCAAGTAGCAGATCCCGACAGAATAGGAAGCTGGAAGGTGTTTACAAAAACCCTACGGAACAGCTACGGAGACATAAAGGGACGCTCTCAAAACAGGAGAACGGCTCATCCTCAAAATCAATGCTTATGCCACAATTTTAGAAATAACGCCAAATTAAAAAAGCTAAAAGCATTGATAAACCACACACTACGGAAGCTGAAGAAAGACCCCACGGCACTGCAAGAACTGAGGCAGCTAAAAGCCACCTGCAGGAAATTAACCTGGCGACTCAGAAAAGAAGCTGAAGAGTCTCTTTGGGCTAGACTCCTGCACGACATCAAAAACAACAACAGCGCACAATTCTGGCAGAAGATCAATGCTCTGTCTAACCCGCGGAGCCAGGGCATCAACTCACACGTTACAGAAGAGACATGGTCAACCTTCCTCGAATCACATTTTAATAAAGAGCAGATTCCCCAAACCTGTACAACTAACCCCTCGCCCACCCTGGAAACACAACCACCCCAGTTAAACTTAAACGCAACACCGGAACAGGTTTTTATAATCATGAACACACAAATCTGCAAAAGAATCCTCAAGGGCAGGCGTGAGGGAGCTCCCGGCCCAAACGGGATTCCGCCCATACTATTTAAACAAGATCCAGAATTCTGGGTTTCAGTTTTAAAACCGATCTTCGAATCAATTTTGCAAACATCAATGGTACCATCATCATGGAGGGGCTCGATCATTTCACCCATTTACAAAAAAGGCAATAGGAATGATCCGAAGAGCTATCGGATGGTAGCTCTACTGGACAATGAAGCCAAATATTATGCAGGTGTACTTCTTCAAGAATTAACGTCATAGACCACAGAAATCGCAGCAATACCTTATAATCAAAAAGGTTTTTGCAAGAATATGGGCACTGCTACCAACATTTCAGCCCTCTTATTAATGATAGATGCTGCTCTTGTAATAAAACAGCCCCTGTACCTGTGCTTCATCGACTACAGCTCGGCGTTTGACCATATAAACAGAAACATATTGTGGCAAAAACAAAAAAGGCTAAGAATTCCATCACTGCTACTAAAACAACTAATTATTTTGCATAGTAACACCTGGGTGCAAGTAAAGCTGGGGGCAGGAGACCATTTAACGAAAAAGATTCATACAACCTCAGGATTAAAACAAGGCTGTGTGCTTGCCCCAACACTCTTTAATCTTTTATGGCCGAGCTATCAGTCCTACTCAACGAAAGCAATTCACACGCCCCAAGCTAGGAGGTCGTCAGTTATCCAACCTTCTATATGCAAATGACCTGGTGCTTATCAGCCGGACACCCATAGGTCTACAACGTCTGCTCGACATCACATCCCAATACTCGGAGACCAATAGTTTAAGCATTAATCAAGAAAAAACAAAAGTCATGTGTGTAAACTTCCGGAAGATAAAAACAAAGCACAACTGGTTCCTGGCAAAATACAAGCTGAAAGTCGTACAAGACTATAAATACCTGGGAGTTATCATCGATAACAAAGGTAACTACACAGCGCAATGTGAGGCCATAAAAAAAGAGGGGATTAATGACAGCAGTGGCATTAAGAAACCTGAAAAACAAGACCTCTGGACCAAGCTTTCTCCCCCTGACCAGGGTGATACAGGCAAATCTAATTCCATCAATCACCTATGGAAGCGAAGCCATGAGAGGGAGAGATGCTGAAACACTGAACGGCACCATAGCAAGAGCCTTGAGAATGATCTACGGGTTGCCAGGATATACATCCCCTGCACAAATGAGGCTCGAATTCGGGTTACAAAGACAAGAGCTGGCCCGCAAAGGAGCTTTCGTTAAAAACTGGTACAAAATTAAAAGAGGGCAGCCTAACACGCTAAACACCTACCTGTGGAAGGAACTACAAGCCTCAGAGTCCTGTCCAGCTAGACATTAATTGGATACTGCACTGGACCAGCTGGGGATACGGCAACTTTGGGAATCATCAGGGACCCTGGCAAGCTTCAAAAAAATAGTAAATAACACTGTCAAAAAAGAATCCATCATTCAAGACAAAGCCGTCTTGTCAGAACGTGCACATGGCTGGCTCACTGTACAGTCCTACAGTAAAGCGACACCTCAAGCATACCACCAAACCAACTTCTCTAAAACCACAAAAGAAAAGTTTCTGAGATTTCGGTTAGGCATATTACCATCTGCATACCATTTGCCACCGTGGCTACGCCCTCCGAAGCCGGCAATCTGTTGCCTCTGCGGGGAAGGAGAGGAGGACATAGTGCACATCATCACCATATGCAGGGAATTAATACAGGAGTGCCGGTCCCGCCTCAGACCATTCTTCAATAAGAAACAAATACGGTCCTGTAGACAAGCGGTGCTAGCATGCTTCTCTGGCGAAGATATTCAACTAAACTGTCGCCTGGTAAAATTCTTAACTGCCGCTGAACTCAGACTCAAGGTACAACCGGATTACCTGAAAGACGGCATCAGAGCTGGGTTGGAACCGGCTCCCTGACCCACCACGCGAAAGTCTCTGACAGCACCTTTATTATACCAAGTACCAAGCACTCTTGCACAGTCAAGCCTTGAAGAAAAACATTAACGGGCTAACCTCTGCCACTTTGCACTGAGCCATAAAAGTCGTTGCTGCACTACGCACTTTAATCTGCTTTCTACCGCCTCCCTCATTTTGCTGCTAAGACTCTGACCAGGGAGGATATCTTACTTTCTGTATTGCTGCTAAATCTCCGCTTACAAAAAAATCAAGAATCTGGACTTTGGCCCACTAAGGCTTGGGGGGCTTTCTTTCTCTCTTTACTATTTTTACTGTGTTCTTAACGGTGGCTACTAGACTTTTAAATTGAAGTTTTATAATTTTATAAGAGATGCTCGTTTGTAAAGGTTTTAATTAACTGTACAATAAAATATTACTTACTTACTTACTTACCATCCTTAGACTGTGTATTGGCTCGGGCCCACCCTCCTGAACAGGTTTTTGGGGGCCTTGAGGAGATTCTTGTTTTTCAACTGGTCACCATCTTTCCCTTGGGAGCGCTTGGTGACCCCTTTCTTTTGGTCACCCCCACAATGAGTTTTCTTGGTTACCCATGTCTTGACCCAGTGGTCTGCCTTCTTCCCCAAATCTTAGGAGAAAGTGGACCTTGGTCTACCAGGTACTGATGTAATTTCTCAGGAACACAATTACTCAACACATGCTGTTTCATAATAAGATTATAAAGCCTATCATAGTCCTGCATATTGTTACCTTTCAACTAGCCACCTAGGGGCCGATTCACAGAACTAATCTGAGAAAAAATCCTAAACTTACTACTTTTGGTATTCACAGAAGGTATTTAGTAGTAGTAAAGTTAGGACTCCTAGTAGTAGTTAGGACTCCTAGTAGTAAGTTTAGGATTTTATCTCAGATTAGTTCTGTGAATCGGCCCCCTAGTGTTTTCACTGAAAAGTCTACAAAATCGACCCGGTCTGATTCTGGGTTTTTCGAGTCTCCCTGAACCTGATCCTGTATTCCTCAGTGGAGAGTATGAAGCCCTCATTCAGGGTATCCATTATGAGGTCATAGGACTCGGCATCTGCCTCATTCAGTGCTATCCCTGCACTCCCCTGAGAACAGATCCCAGAGAAGAGAGCCCCAGTACTTTTTGCTGAGTTGCCTCATTTTACAAGCCCTCTCAAAGGCTGTAAACCATTTGGTAATATCATCACCCTCTGTGTATTTGGGGACAATCTCTTTGGGGATCTTAGGGTCAAAACTTCATCTTTCTCCCTATGTATTATTTTGCTGCCACCAAAGATGGGTCCTAGGCCCAACTCAGCTCTTTCCTTTTCTATAGCCAGGATTTTGGCTTCTAAAGCCACCCTCCTGGCTAGTCTTTCTGAAAGGAGTTCCTCCTCTGGGAGGTCCTCTTCCTCTAGGGGAGGGGGCTCTACTGTCTCCTCACTTCTACTGTCTCCACTCTGACCCTCAGGGAGGCCAGTGTCATCCTCTGTATGTTTTTTCCCAGACTCTGCCAAGAGCTCTTGGAGCTTTGCCTTGGTAGGAGTCGGGCCTGTTTTTATTTTATAAGATTTGCAGTGGATCCATAACTGCTGTTTTGTAAGCTGCAGGTAAGGGGTCAGGTTGAGCTCCTGAGCCAGATCGTCTGTAGAAGACATTGTTACTGTAGCTAGGAAATTACATCAAATTCCAAAATAAATGCTTTGGGCCTAGCTAGTAATACATTTTAAATTCTAAATAGTTTTGACTGGGGGACTTAACACAAAGCCCTAAAAGTTAGTTTAAACAATATAGAAAAAATATTGAAACCGAAAACAATGCTTTTTAACTAAAAGACAATTTTGGATTCCTTAGTGCAATCACCGATTAACCACGTAGTACAGCAAATGTCAAGTCTTGTACCCCACCGCTGCACCACCAATGGAGGAAGCCGGCTCTTTATATGGTATGATAAAAAGAGGTATACTGTGCAGAGAGTCCAGGTATTCCCTTATGAGTGCACAGGGGCTTGCTCTAGCAATCCCAAGGTGCTCTTTTGGGGGTAGTGTGGTCAAGCAGCCTTAGGCTTAACACAGAGGAGTGTTAGACATCTGCAAATACACACAATAGTCAATAAATGATGCACATGACTCAATAAGGGGATCCACGCCAATTTATAAAAATTAGGCCTGGGCGGTAAAATCCGCTCCGCTCGCGGAATTTTGGCAATTCCGCGTTCCGCGGAGAACGCGGGATTGCCGAGAATTCCGCGATCCGCGGCGTAGCGGAATTTTTCCTAGCTCGCGCTTTCAAAATGCGTGTTCGCGCACGCGGTAGCGACTTACCTGGATCCCTGCGTTCGCCGACGGGTTTTCCTATCCGGCCCCGCGATCCCACGAGAGTGTGCGATCGCGAACATGTCATTCGGACGCGCCATCGGACATCCGCGTTCGCGAACAGGAAACATGCATCGTGAACGGGCGGGACAAGTGAAACAAGATGGCTGCGCCAATTGCCGACCGCATGGGCAAGTTCGCGAGATATTTCCCCCCGAGCATGCAAACAGCGTCCCCGAACAGGAAAAACGCATCGCGAACGGGCGGAACAAGCACTTCCGCGTGCTCGCAGAATTCTGCGTAGCTTGCGGAGATTTTTTACATCTTCGCGGAACTTTGTGTAACCCGACTACGCAAATTCCGCCCACCCCTAATAAAAATAACACGTACCTTTATATAACTTTAGGCACCAAGATCCTCAAAATCAGGTAAGTACTTTTTAAAATAGCAGGTTTGTATAAAACAGCTTTTTAAATCTTAATTTGAGCCCTTCATGGCAATGTTGACCCAGGAGAAAAACATACACTGCATACAGTCACTTAACAATAACTTATGTGACCCTTCCTTGGCACTTAAGGTGAGTAGGGGGCAAGGCACAAGACAGCACCAACAGATTAGGGCATCGGGTGCAGAGGTGTGTTCTTCCAGCGTTGGGTGACTTTGATACTAATCGTGATTGAAGCGCTTCCCGGTAATGTTAACTTCTGGAAGAAAAACATGTATTGCATTCGGGTACTCAGCAGCGACTTATGGGAACAATCTTCTGGTCTTAAGGTGAGTATCGGGCAAGGTTCAAGGCTACACCAGCAGGTCACCTCCTGCGGCACTAGGGCAGCCAGGTGCAGTGGTGAAAAACAGCATCAGGTGCCCACTGTTATCCAATGGGGGATCGGTCCAGTCACACAGAGGCTGCAGGTGGGTTCTGACATGTCAGTCAGGCTGAATCAACAAGTGGGCTCAGGTCTTAAGATGTTTGGGTACATGCAGACACTTTTGGTCCTCTGCTCCTCGGCCAGAGCGGCCAGGTGCAGAGAGTCTCTGGGGTGTCAGGTTTCTTTATCCGGTAACACTCGCAATTGAGGGGGACTGCAGACAGAGGATGGAGGCGGCATCTGAGAGTTCACGAGGAGCAAAACCAACGTGGACTCTTCCCCTTGAGGGCTTGGGGACCACGCTGACACCGTTGGTCCACTTAAGGTCGGGCTAGGAAGCTCGGGTGCAGTGGCGCTTTGTGGCGTCAGGATTTTTGCACTTCCAGAGTCTCTCAGTCTTCTTTGGGGTGCCTGCAGGATGCAGGGAAGCAGCTCAGCTGCTCCACTCGAGTCCTTGAGTCTTTATTGAAGGCAGGCAGTCCTCCCAGGCTTTGGAGGCATGACAGCTTGCAGGACAAGACGACTTTGGTGCAAATCGATGGGGAAACAGCAGACAGGCCGGCAATGCTGGGGCCAAGTTGGTTGTTCTTCCTTAGTCGTTGCTTTTGCGGCTCTTCTGTGTCCTTCTTCTTCGTAGGTCATCTGGATCTGATTTTCTGGTACCTGGGTTCCCCTAAATACTGAATTTAGGGGTGTTAGGGGAGTGTAGGGTAGTAGTCAATGGGCTACCTACCCTTGGGATCACCACACCAACTGTATGACCACTTCCTGGGGAAGGTGGTCATAACCCGGTCCCAGAATTCCTGATTTTGGAAAGTCATGTCGACTTCAGGTTGCCCACCTTAGAGGTGGCACTGGTCTGAGGGTGGCCTCGTCTATCTGACTAAATAATTTTCCCACCTGACCAGGTGCCAAATGGCTCTGGACAAAGAGAATCGGCTTCTTCTCCTGTAACAAAAACCAGATTCACATATCAAAGGCAGTAGGTGCTTTGAAGCTCCCCTGCCTTGTAATGTTAATCTGCCGGTCATTCCATTCGGAGGAGGTGAAAGCACCCCCTTACCAAGCAGGCTCGGTTTATGGCTGCCGGAGCACAGAGGCCCTCTCCCTTGAGGGTCAGACACTTGTCTCTGGTGACAGTCAGATGAAAACCAGTCAGTCAGCACCAGAGACTGGTAGGTTTTCGGGGGGCACCTTTAAGGTGCCATTTGTGTGCATGTATTACTAAATCCAACACTGGCATCAGTGTGGGTTTATTAATATGAGATGTTTTATACCAAACATCCCTATTTTTAGTGAAGCCATCATTTAACTGGGGAACTCGTTTTCACCAGCATCCAGCACATGTTTTAAAATGGTTTCCATAATCACTTATACTGGCAGCAATGGAACTGACCAGCACAGGAGCATATCTGCTACGACAGCTATGTCCTCACAGGTAGTATAAGCCACCCTGCCTTATTGCTTTAAGGCCTTCTGTAGGGGTGACTTACACATATTACATGCACTGTTAGGTGGCATAACACACAGGGATGTGTGTCATGTCGTGTTTTCACTTGTGTCTGCACAAGACACACATCCTCCAGTGGCAATTTGCATCAGCTTGGTGAGGGGTCTTTTAGGGTGGCACAATTTGTGCTGCAGCCCTTAAGGACCCTCTTTATGCCTTAGCCACTAGGTACCAGCAGTCCCATTTTCTAGGGACCTTCAAAGGGAGCTAAATGTATTGCCAATTGGGTTATAATTGCACAGTTTTGGGGAAAGAGATCTTGCACTGGGAACCTGGTTAGCAGGAACCCAGTGTACTTCCAGTTGAAATCACAGCATATACCACGCAGAAAGTGGTGGTGAATATGTTGAAAAGGGCAATTTCCCACAGACCCCTCATGCCATGGGAGAATTCTCCCATGATGAGAAGGCCACTGCATTCCTTATTTTCAAAAACAAAATCCAGCTTTGGGATTTTGTTTTTGAAACTGAAAAAAAGCTGAAAGTTTGACATAACTCCATCAAACTTTGGAGGCATTTACAGGAACCGCCATGACTGTGGTTCCTGGAAATGCAAGAGATGTCTACTGGGGCAGCAGACATCTCTACATTTGATAAACAGAGTGCCCTCGCCATGGTGATAGTAAAGTACTCTGGCATGGCAACGGCACATAATCTGCCTGCCAAACTTTAAAACAGGCCCCTAGTATACATCAAATAGCATGACAGGAAAAAACTATTCTTCTCGAGTCAAGGCATAGTTTAACTTACGCTGTAGCAGAACCTTTGCACAGTGCACATACTTAATGGGCAAGAGAGATGCAAGATTGTTTGCAAATGAAGGCACCTGAGGCAAATGTTTGCAACTGAATGCAGCCTAGGCATTGCATGTCTGGTTCATTTTTACTGTGTTCAGCACATTCGACAACCCTTTCAAGTAATGCTTATGTATCCTCGCTGACGCACAGGGACTCAGTGCTGTCCGTAGACCATGAGGCTGCTGATGGATCCTTGATAGTTAGTATGGCATGCCGCAAAGGATCGGGCATGCTATCTGCAGGTGGATAACTCACGCTGGACAGCTCAGATAGGAGGTTGAGGGAGGGGTGTAGGGTGGGATGTCACCCAGTCAAACACAAAAGTAAGCCAATTGCTTTACTCTAGGGGTGGAGATATTTAACTTACATTTTTGTAGTGAGTTTACACTCGGAGTTTGTGAATACCAAGGGCCTGATTCACAAACTGCACTTAGTAGTACATTTTGCAGGACTACAAAATGTGAGTTTTGTCTCAACTTATGTGTGCCGAGTTCTGGGCAGTGACTGTTGAGTCTCTGCAATCATAAGTATAGGTTTTAGTAGTAGATGTGAGAGTTACTCCTAAAGAATATTGTATTAGGGAGGAGTAAGTGGGGTTTAGAAAAGGTCAGGAAGGGGTTTAGGGTGGACTGTCACCACCCCACACAAGAAGTAAGCCAATTGTTTTGCTCTATGGGTGGAGACATGTAACTTACACTTTTGCAGTAAAGTTTAAACTTGAGTTTGTGAATACGGACAGCCTGATACTCAAAGGTAAACTTACACTTATTAGTAAGTGTACTGTTTTGGGGTATTCATAAACTACATGCTGAGTTGCACAAATCCACCTGGAGACTATGTAGTGGGGGCAAAGCACTCGGCGCACATATACGGAGTGCAGTCATGAAACTCTCCACGTAGTTTGTAAGTTGTATTTTGTAATGTGTTTTGCAGATTAAGAATCAGGCCCCATAAGTAGTAAACTTACTCTAAAGTGTAAACTTACTCTAAAGTGTTAATTCACCTTTGTGAATCAGGCCCTGAAAGCAGTAAACATACTCCAAAGTGCAAGGTACCGTTGTGAATCTGGCCCTATGTATATTTCATAGGGTTTTCATCAGTATAAAATATGAGTTGGTATTTTATCAGCATCATGTGCCTGCTGAGGAGTATCTCAAAAAGAGTGAGGAGGGACTATCTGAGTAAGTGTCTCATTTATGATCGATCTTGAACATAAGAGCAAAAAAGCCTTTTGTGCCACTAGATCACTGGCTTAGAATTCTATCAGCAAACAAAAAATCTGAAGTAAGGCACACCTAATCGTAGGAAACGGTTTGCCAAGAATGCATAGATCAATAGAGACAGGAAAGTAGAACATTCCTTTTATTCAGTGGATAGTAGAGACCATTCTCTTGGGCACAGTGTTTGTTAAGGTGATTGTTCTGTTAAGTGATAGACTGATCAGGATGACTGATTGGAGCCAGTGGGGTTACCCCTCCGGGGCCTAAAAGGAATAAAATCAGCAAAAAATGCCACAATCATGCAAGATTCCTGCAGGATGGCCGTGCCCCCAAGTCATTTAATGGCCTCAGGGAGCCCACCCCAAGGGCTGATTACTTTAAGAGAGAGGTCGTGCGGCCCCCTCCCTGAGCCATTAATGGCTGTAGAGACCCCATCCTTTGGGGCTCATAAGCTATGTCCCAGGGACATAGTGGTTTCCCTACCAGCACCAGCGCGGGCAGGGAAACATGTGTTTGCTCTCGCTTGGCAGGAGGATGATGCCAAGTGGGAGCAAACACAAAGTCTGCTTCCAGGGGGTGGGAGCTTTGCAAATTTGAAAATTGAAAATACTCCTGTCTGCTGGAAGCAGACTTTTGATCTGTTTCGCTGCCTGCACTGATGTAGGCAGGGAAACAGATCAAAATATTGCTCCTGCCCGGAGGGAGCAGCATTAGCAGCTGCTCCCATGGGTGGGAGCAATGCTGGCTCCCGCTGCATGCCGGGAACCGGTTGAGGCCAGATGGGCCTTGGTGCTCCCCCACGGCCCCTCTACCCTTTAATTAAAAATTCATTAATTTGATAAAAACTGCCCTGGAAGATGGGGTCCCCAGGGCCCAATACGGCTTGGAGAGTGAGACCACACAGCCTCCACCCTGTTCATAAAATAGGCCCTAGGGAATGAGGTCCCCAGGGCTTAATAATGTTTAGGAGGGGGGCCTCCCTCCCCTTAAATTAAAAAAAATAGGCCAGGGAAATGGGGTCCTCAGGTCTAATGAATCTCGGGAGGGGTACCACTTGGTCCCTCTTCCCCTTTATAAAACATAAGGCCCTGGCGTCCCTAGGGCCTATTGAGCTTAATTAAGCTTGAGGAGAAGGGACACATGACCCCTCTCCCCTTTAAAAAACATAAGGCCATGTGGCAAACCCACGCCGTGCACGGCCAAAGGCCATGCACAGTGGGGGGTTTGCTTTATGTATGGTAATAAATTATTCTGAAAAAACAGCCTAGCCGCCAAAGGCTCAACCGCTAGGGCAAAAAGCAGGGGGGAAAGTGGGCAACCCTGCCTAGTGTCCCTAGTGATGGAGAAGGCTGGAGACATCCGCCCATTAATCAGGACTTTAGCTGTTGGGAGTCGGTATAACAGACTTATCCATGAGAGAAACAGTGGAGGGAAGCCCATTCGTTGTAGTACACCTAGTAGATAGTCCCACTCAACGGAGTCGAATGCTTTAGTGGTGTCTAAAAAGACCGCCACCAGCGCTAGGTTGGGATCCACATTATGTAATATGGAAAAAAAGGTATGTAAGTTATGTGTGGTCGCACGACCTGGGATGAACCCAGCCTGATCGGGAAGGACAAGTTTCTCCATTAATAAATTTTATCTATTGGCTAGGATCTTAGCGAGAATTTTAGCATCATTATTGATGAGGGACAATGGCCTATAAGAAACACATTGATTTGCTGGCTTCCCGGGCTTCAGTAGGGAGGTAATAAGTGCCTCTCTCATTGAGGGTGGGAGTGTTCCAGTCTCAAGGGCATCTTCATACACCTCTTTTAGGATAGGGGCTAACTGATCGATGTATGTTTTGTAGAATTCAATAGGGAGCCCGTCTAGGCCGTGGGCTTTGCCGGACTTCATATGCATAATGGCTTCCCGTATCTCATCCAATTCAAAGGGGGCACACAGGAATTCTCTCTGTGAGTTACCCAACCACCCCAAGGCTACATCCTCCAGATAGCTAGCTAGATTGAGAGAGTCTCGTCTACCAGAGGTATATAGCGCAGAATAGTGAGCGGTAAACGTATCTAGTATATCAGCAGTATCTCTGTAGACATAATTAGAGAAGCGGGGTTTCCGTATTGTCTCTGCTAGAGTCCTGCTGGGGCGTTCTCCTTCTCCGTATTTTCGGGCCACCCAGTATTTACCTCTAAATTTAGTCTCGCGGTCGGCAGTTACTGTGTAGTCCGAAAGCTTTTCACAGAACTCGCGTTGGGTCTTTCCATCTGCACCCATTGAGAGCAGAGGCTCCAGTCTCTTGAGTTCTGCTTCTAGTTTCTTCAATGTTCCTTGGATGTCGCGCATGACTCCAGAACTTTTCGAGATGCAAAACCCTTGGATTGTGACCTTAAAGGCCTCCCAAACTGTTTCAACACTGTCCACAGACCCCATGTTGCTCTCGAAAAAATCTGTGATTTCCTGTCCTAGTTCGCTATGGAATGCTGCGTCAAGCAGCGTGAGGGGTGATAATCTCCAGACACTGCTTGGAGCACCATATCCCGGGGGGGGTGAGCGTCAGCCTTACAGGAGAATGGTCTGAGTATGTTCTCGCTAGATGTGTAACAGCGATGATCGATGGGCCCAGGCCACGTGATATTAGACAGTAATCCAATCGGGCCCAAGATGCGTGCATGGCTGTGTAGTGTGTGCCTTCAGTGGCTTGCGGGTGGGCATGGCGCCAAGTATCCAATAATCCGTTGTCAGTCACTATGTTTTGTAGCACCTTGTGTGATCTAGTGTAATGATGTGGTGCAGGGTTAGATTTGTCCATGGCGGGATTGAGGTGGTATTGAAATCTCCCCCCTATATAATGTGAGTAGAGCCTATCTCCATAATTTTCCCCCAGAGCATGGCAAAGAAATCCGGGGAATCAATATTGGGGCCATAGCAACATACCAAGGTGACGGATTCTGTACCTAATCTGCCCCACGTAATGCAGTATCGTCCGTGTTGATCCTGTGCCGAACCAGCTAGGGCAAATGAAGTTCGTTTTTTGATGAGTATGGCTGTCCCTCTAGAGTAGGAGGAGTAGGAGGAGAATATTCTATGGTGCCCATTTATGTGCAAAAGTACTATTGTGTCTAGGATTTAAGTGGGTCTCTTGGAGCAGTGCGATTTGGACTTGATGCCGATCTAAATATGCTAGAACCTGCCGACGTTTCCGTGGGTCACCTAATCCTCTGACGTTCCACGTGAGGATATGTAAGTTCTGATTAGACACTGGACTTGTCATGTAGCGAGGTATTACATAATGTGTAGCACAGTGTTCGTACTATTTCTGCGAAATGGATAGAATAGTTGTAATGCAACTGCCTTTCGTATTTTACTTCTGGTGCTGTGTCAAACTGCAAGAACAGTCCCATTCCCCCCCTCCCACTGTAGCATCCCAATCATGCCAGAAAAAACATTCCCTCCCCCCACCAAAGTCCCCAACAAAACAAAAACAGTCTGCATGCTTGTCTGCAGCAAAAAGGGGGGAGCGCCCTCGGGGGGGAACTCCTAGGCTCATGCACGGTTATACCCTGCCCTCAGAGTTGCGAGTTGTTGGAGAGGCCAAACTCATCGAGGGCGGGGGTGCTCGGTGCCAAGTGTCATATAGCCCTATAAGGTCACTTATCTGGTTTGAAGCTTCAGACGCCCCAATCTGTCGAATCTGTACATCAATGTTCATTTGTCGTTGCAAGGGTATAGTTTCTCAGCAGCTCCGAAGTACGGTGATGACCCGCATAAAGTTCCAATTCTTCTTCAGCCGGGGAGGGCAGTCTCGGTGATAGTTCTTGTGAAGAGCGGGAGTTGTTGTGACGTTTGATACATTTCAGAAAGTCTTCCACTTGTTGCCGATTAGTGAAGAAATATTGCTTGCCCTGATGTGTTACCCGCAGGCAGGCAGGGTACATGAGAGCATAATCGATTTGCGCCTGGCGAAGTTTTTGTTTAGCAGGCAGAAACATACGCCGTTCTTCTTGAACAGTTGCCGTGAAATCAGGATACAGGGTGAACGTGTTTCCCTCGAAGGTCAGCCGTCGCTTTTCATGTGCTGTTTTGAGGGCCACATCGCGGTCTCGGTACTTTAACAGCCTCGCGATGATAGGGCGCTGCGTGCTTCCCGGTGGAGGTCTGGGGCCAAGAGAACGGTGCACTCTTTCCACTATAAATTGGGAAGAAAAGGATTCTGCGCCAATTGTTTCTTGCAGCAGTCTCTCGATAAACTCCTCCATCCGGCCTGTGTTGGTGCTCTCCGGAATGCCAATGACTCGGATGTTGTTCCTCCTGCTGCGTGCTTCAAGGTCTTCATTTTTTGCAGCAATAATTTTAAGTAGTTTATCCATTTGCGCCACTTGTGTCTGAATGTGGGACGTGGTGTCCTCAGCATCTGAGATGCGGCGTTCGGTTTCTTTGATGCGTTCATCATGGCCATCTAACTTGTGAACAATGGCATCCATCCGATTGTTCATGGCATCCATTTTATCTGCGATCGAAGTAAGGCTTTGCCTCATTTCAAGGAGGAGGGTTTTCATGTCTTCATCCTGTGTTGGTGTTGACCCCTGTGCGTGTTCTTCATTTGCATTATCAGGATCGTCTTGCTTCGTGCGGCCACCGTTTTTGGCTTCAAATGTTAGCCGAGTTTGTTTGGTATCTGCCTTCCCCATTTTATGATTCTATATCAGCTGTGATAATGCCAACCGCAGGGCTTGCAATGATTAGCTTCTTTGCGTAGAGGCCAAGCAATGAATGTATCCTCCTGAGTAGTTCTGGTCGGCTCTGGTGAGCAAGAGTTCTTGTTACTAAGGGCGGTATCAGTCAATACATTCCCTACCGGTGAGGCGTTGCAGGTGAGGTGGACGCTTCACGTGCGTGTCTGCTGTCATTTGTTGATGCTGGGCACGTAAGCTTGTGTGTGTTTACACCGCTGTGTTTAAGTCCGGGGGAATTGCAGAGAGCTGTATGACTTCGAGCAAGCGGTTCAGTATTGCTTGTATAGGGGAGGACTAGGGGAGCTTTTCAGTTTGTGCAGGCCGTTCTCACAGCAGGATATGTTGAAAAGAGGCGCAGGATGCCAGGAAGGTAAGATGCATAGGTTGCTGCTTATGTTTTGCTATTACGAACTGACGTGTGGCAAGTTAGCATGGATGCACCGTTCTCTGCCGCTTTAATCACGGCGGCATATTGGGAATTCTGAGAGGTAGGTAGGCAAAACCAGTTGTTCAAGTCTGTATGCTGCACAGGGGATGAGGGGCCAACCAAACGAATTGGGTGGAGAGGCCGGGTCAGTACGCTCATATTTAATGAGGTCGTGGGCGTTTGACGGTCTCAACGCGGCGAGTTCGGTTGGGGACAGGTGATGTCTTCGGGCCGTATGTTCCAGAGAGAATGTCCTGAAGAGGTTAGCAGGTGCGTACAGCGCTGCAGTGTGCAAAGTCTCCCTCGCTGTTTGTAATGGTGCAACAGACCACGGCCGAGCGGGGTAGTGGCCTAGGCTCCACTGGGACACCCCCAACGGTCGCGTAGTTCGTTACGCCCAAGATGCTTTTGGGAGCTACAGACTATTTTGCTGCGTTTGAAGGTAGGCTTACGGCTTGGTAAGGCTTTTGGTCTTTTTTGTTTTCCCCTTCCTTTGTTTTCCTGCCGGCCGCGCGTATCCCTGTATTGCAGGAAGTGGTGAGCAGCGGTATATGGTGTGTGCCAGGCTGGAATCGTTAGCGGAGTTGCAAAGGTCATGCCGGTATGTTAAGTGCTCCGAGTTGGGAGCAGTCACAGCCAGTGATTGTTCGCCGACATGCTGGGACGGGGAGGTGGTCGCATCCGAGCCTGATACAAATGTCGGCGCTACCTAGCGCTTGCCTGCGTTCGCGGTGACAAGGGGCAATGCACTGTAGGTAACAGAGAGCAGCGGTGGGTCACCAAATCTCGGGAAGCTGAGCTCGCAGAGGGTGACAGGCATAAGCGGCAGTATGACAGTTCGGTCACTCACCCTCTGCTATCAAGAACGTCACCGTTGTGCAGGTGTGCGGCCTGGGCACCACGTGGGCACCATGGCACTCACGTACCTCACGCTGCCCAAGATGGCTCCAGGGACAACAGGCCGCCCGTACCGCTCAGTTGGTAAAGGCGTTGGTACTGCGGAAAGGGGCGTCTAAATTGCTCCGCGCTCACGCCTCATGGACTCCAGGTCTTGCTGAACTACCGGGCATAGCAGCTTATATCCTAGGACCTCCTAGGCAGGATAGTTGAGCGGATTAGTGGACCAAGCTGCAGGAGCCTCACGCTTGTCCGGCCATCTTGCTCGTGCGCCACCTAGCGACCCCTTCTTTCAGTGAATTTTGAATGTTTTTTAAATTGTATTTCTTAACTATAACATCCCTGTACCTATGGTTATTTCAGTGAATTTCTAAGTTTTTTTTTAAATTCTGTTTCCTAACTATAACATCTCTGTAACCTTTGGTTTTTTCAGTCAATTTCCCTGCTCCCACTTATGTGGGCAGGGAAACAGATCAAAATATTGCTCCCGCTTGGAGAGAGCAGCATTAGTAGCTGCTCCCTCTGGTGGGGAGCAATGCTGGCTCCCGCTGCATGCAGGGAGCTGGCTGAGGCCGCGTGGGCCTTTGTGCTCCCCTACGGCCCCTCTGCCCTTTAATTAAAAATTAATTAATTTGAAAAAACTGCTCTGGGGGATGGGGTCTAATAAGACTCGGGGAGGGAGGTCACCCGAGAAGGGAGGCCACACAGCGTCCATTCTGTTCATAAAATATGCTCTGTGGAATGGGATCCCAAGGGCCTAATAAAGCTCAGAAGGGGGGGTCCTCACCTTTAATTTTTTTTAAATAGCCCAGGGGAATGGGGTCCTCTGGTCTAATGTGTCTCAGGAGGGGGACCACTTGGCCCCCCTTATCCTTTATAAAGCATAAGACCCTGGGGTTACAAGGCCCTATTTAGCTTAATTAAGCTTGAGGAGGGGGGCACATGGTCAAGCTCCCCTTTAAAAAACTTAAGGCCCTGTGGCAAACTCCTGCCATGCATGGCCAAATGCCGTGCACAGTGGGGGGTTGGCTTTACGTATGGTAATAAAATATTACTGTGTGATAAAAAGATCTGTTTTAATTCAAACAAAACCTTAGAAATCCACTGAAAAAACAAAGATTAAAATGACATTATAGTTAGGTGAATTTGTCAGTGACAACATTAACATTTTGAACAAATTTATTTCAGTTAATTTCTAAGTTTTTTAAATTCTGTTTCATAACTATAATGTCTCTGTAACCTTTGGGCTTTTTTCAGTAAATTTTTTACATTTTTTAAAAATTCTGTTTCCTAATCCTAATTCTATTTCCTAACTATAATGTCTCTGTAATATTAGTTTTTTTTTTTATGAATTTCAATGCTTTTTTTATGTTACTCCCTAACTATAACGTCCCTGTAACCTTTGGCATTTTTAGTGAATTTCTAAGGTTTTTTTAAAATTTTATTTCCTAAATTTAATCTGTAAGCTTTGAGAGTGATTGTGTGAGTGGCAGTATAAGTCAGTGAGTGTGTATATGAGGGGCTGTATGGGTCTGTGAGTGGGTGTGAGAATGTCTGTGCAGGTCGGTGACTGGTTCTGTGAGTTTCTGTGTGGGTCTGTGAGTGGGTGTGTGAATCTGTGTGGATCTGTGAGTGGGTGTGTGAGTGTCTGAGTGGGTCTGTGAGTGGGTATGTGAGTGCCTGAGTGGGTCTGTGAATGGGTGCTTGAGCATCTGAGTAGGTCTGTGAATGGGTGCATGAGTGTCTGAGTTGGTCTATGAGTGGGTGCTTTGGTGTCTCAGTGGGTATGTAAGTGAGTACATGAGTGTCTCAGTGGGCATGTGAATGATTGTGTGAGTGTCTCAATCGGTATATGAGTGGGTGTGTAAGTGTCTGAGTGGGTCTGGAAGTGGATATGTGAGTATCTGAGTGGGTCTGTGAGTGGGTGGGTAAGTGTCTCAGTGGGTATCTGTGGGTGCATGAGTGTCTGAGTGAGTATCCAAATGGGTCTGTGAGTGAGTGTGAGAGTATCTGAGTGGATCTGTCAGTGGGTGTGAGTGCCTAACTGTGTGAGTGGGTGTCTTAAGTATCTGTTGGGTGTTTCAGTAGCTGTGTGAGTGACTGGGCCACAACTGAACAGCACCTGCATGCAAGTTCCTACATGAGTGTGTGAGTCAGTCTGTGAGTGAGTGCATGAGTGTCTGAATAAGTATGTGAGTGGGTGTTTGAGTCTCTGAGTGGGTGTGTGAGTGGGTGCATGAGTCTTTGAGTGGGTCTGTGAGTGGGTATGTGAGTCTCTGAGTGGGTCTGTGAGTCACTGCATGAGTCTCTGAGTAGGTCTGTGAGTGGTTGTCAGAGAGTATGAGTGGTAATGTGAGTATCTGAGTGGGCCTCTGAATGGGTGTACATGTCTGAGTGGGTCTGTGAGTGGGTGCATGAGTGTCTGATTGGGTCTATAAGTGGCTGTGAGAGTGTCTGAGTGGCTCTGTGAGTAGGCACCTGAGTGCCCGGGTAGGTTTGTGAGGAGCTGTGACAGGGTCTGAGTGCATCTGTGAGTGGGTGCACAAGTGTCTAAGTGGGTCTATGAGAGAGTGTGAGAGTGTCTGAGTAGGTGTGTGAGTGGATATGTGAGTAGGTCTGTGAATGGATGTGTGAGTGTCTGAGTGGGTCTGCGAGTGAGTGTATCAGTGTCTGAGTGGGTATGTGAGTGCCCGAGTGTGTGAGTGGGTATCTAAGTGTCTGTGTGGGTGTTTCAGTAGCTGCATGAGTAACTGGACCACAATAGAACAGCACCTGCCCCTTTATCCAACAAGAGTCCACAGTTTTGCACAAAATATCTACTCAAGTAGAATACTTTTTACTGGTTAATTGCTAAGTGCTATCTCGGGTAAATGTTCAGTAAGTATTCTACATCGCAGCTGCATATTGGATCACAAGGAAATGTCAACAGTGACCGTGTATGCATTGTGGCAATACGATTGGTCCTTCTGCGTCATTATCCAGAAATCTGTAATAACATGAATCTTCCTATAGAGGAGACAACAAAGAGGTAAATCTTCACCAAACAGGGGTCCTCCTTCTTAACTATATGAAGGAAGCGCTTCTTTGTTTGGTGGAGCTGTCCTCACATTCCTCTGCATCAAGAACGCCTCACCAAAATCGATGGGAAATCCGCTTATGGGCCTTTTCTTAAGCTGTGCATCATCCTGGCTAAAGGAAGAAGACCTTTGCATACTACTAAGGTGGGTGTGGCCAAATGGGCAAAGCTTCCAATTGATTTGCACATTTGCATACTCGTAGCAATTTAAAGGGAGAACCATGGACTCCGCTCTCAACAGGAGAGGCCTAGCCCAGGATTCTTTGTAGACTGTGTGGCCCCCCTTCCCAGGCTGCTTTCAGCCCCTTGGACCCCATTCCCAGGGCCTGGGCTCTTGCTCCTGCGTCCCCCGGAGCTCACTCAGGGCACCCAGTGTACTACATTGGGGACTGCAGGAGGAGCCTCAATGTGCCAGCATCCTTGCCTGCTCCCCGCCCTCAACGGAAGCCAGCATCGCCCCCACACGTAGGAAGCAGCAAAAAAAGCTGCTCCCTGCAATTGGGAGCAATTCTATCTGTTTTAATTTCGCGCTTCACAGTGGGAAGGGAAAAAAATGAAAACTCTGCTCCCAGTGAGTGGGAGAAGGTATTCTGCTCCCTCCCGCTGGGAGCGGAGTTACTGTGTGCTCTTGCTTGGAGGGAGCTGTCAAAGCTCCCACCATGCAAAAGCAAACTGCTATCTTCCAACTATGGGCACCTCGGGAGATAGCAGGAGCCATCCCTGGGGGGTGGCAGTCCCCAGAGCCATTAGTGGCTCCAGAAGGGGGACTGCATGCACCCCCTCCTTTGTTCCTTAGGACCGGAGGTAGTCCCTGGGACCAAAATTGACCCGCGAGTGGAACTAAAAACAGCCCAGGAGTCGAGCCGTGTGGCCCCCCTCCCTCTTTAATATGAAGCATGCCCTGGGGAGGTGGTGGTCCCTGGGGCCGAGTATGGCCCAGGAGGGTGGCCGCGCAGCCCCCCTCTCCCTTCAAAATGTTTTTCTGGCCCAGGCGAGGTGGTGTTCCTTGGGGCTCTTAGGAGCTTAGGAGGGGGGCTAAGCGGCCCCTGATTTACTAAATTTTAGTATCTAAATTTATATAAAATCTGCTTTATCTTTCTAAATTGGTGTCAGATTTCTTTCTAATCGGGTCAATTAGTTATTGTCCATTTTGGAACTCTGAAATGCTTAACACATGTTCCTCTAGTAAAGCCGGACTGCTCTTTGCCACTTTACCAGGACTGAGCTAAGGATTTGTTGTCGTGAATCCAAGCACCATCTTTGGGGTATTGTGAGAGTATTGCATGGTGAAGCATAATCAGCATTACCACATAATACTCCCCCTTCCTACATCCTTTCTATGTCTATACTTTTCTGGTGAGGCGATGACTTCTGCTTTTGTTGAGAAAGAGAAATAGGAGGGGTGGAAGACAGGAGACAGGTGAAGGCGAGATACAAGGAAGGTAAAGATAGAGAAGAGGTAGAGGTAAGGGGAGATATAAACGAATGGGAAAAAGGCAAGATAAGTAGAAAGAGAGCTACAGAGAGGTAGAAATAGGTAAAAGCAAGTTGAGAAAAAGATGCAGTGACATAGGTAAGATTTCAGAGTGAGCTGGAGCTAGAAATAGATAGAAGGAAAGGTAGAGCAAATGAGAGGGGTGAAGTACACTAAGAGATGAGATAGAGAGAAAGCAAGGTAGTAAAAAGGTGATTTAGAAAGAGCTTGAGGCAGAAAGGTAGAAGCAATAAGATAGAAATAAGGGAGTCACAGAAGAATAGAGATATGCTAGGTAGTGAGAGAGAGGTACGGAAGAGAGGTGAGCAAAGTGAGGTCTATAAATATATAGGTCAGGTTAAGCGGCAGAAAGAAAGATAGAGCATCAGGGTCACTGATAGAAAAAGATAAGGTGTACAGAAAAAAGAAGCAAAGTGGAGACTCAGCAGATGGGAAGAGGAATACACATGAGGATGATGCAGAGGCAGAGAAAGTAGAGTAGAAAGAGAGTGGTGAGGGACGGAGAGGTGAAGAAAATTTGTAGAAAGAGCAGCAAAGGATTGAGGTAGAGAGGGCAAGTTGAAAGAGAGAAGATAAAGAGAAGAATAAGAGAGATCAAAAATGGTACAGAAACAGAGGTAGCAAAAAGGGGTAAGGTAGCGAGAGAAGTGAGGCAGAGGGAACAGAGGTAAAAGGAAAAAGAAAGCCTGGGTTAAATTTAAATTACGCCATATAATTTGCGGAATTTCAGGAATTTCACATTACACTTCTAAAATAAAAGTACACCTTTGCGCCACTTTTAGTAATTGCACGCCATTCACAGGAAAAAGTTACCACAAAAGCGAGAGTACAACAGAACATGAGAGGCTATTGTTCTTGGTGCTTTTATTTATTGCGTCCTCTTGCCAAAAATTGATGTGAGGATGCACTTCACACTAAAATGTAGTGCAAAATGATGCATTTGTATTTAACGTAATTACATATAAATTTGCATAATTATGTGGTAATGTAATGTAATTACACTAAAGGAAATTATGCAAATTTCCCACACCACAAGCAAAATAGAGGTAGAGAGGTGAGTTAATAATATAAATTAAGATACTAGGTAATGAAAGAGACAAGTGGAGAAGAGATGTGGTTGAGTGATCACCAATGGCTGAGATTAATTCAAGCATTTCATCCATCACCTTGTTATTGTTGCCGTTGACACCCTAAGTGCGACAGGTATGCCAGATGTGAGTCCAGTGCTGCACTGTACCATAGGACTAAAACTACACCCTACTGATGAGCCCCGAATTGAGCAAAACCGGTCTAGGGTTGTTTGCTATCCCTTCTGGAACAGGCCTTGCCTGGCAGGATGGTATGGGCTGTTCTCATGAGGAGCAGGGTTGGTAATTATTTGCATAAGGTGGGCCTTATTCTAGAGTGGCATCGTGGGCAAAATATTATGCACTGGAATGTAGCCATAAGTCATCACCATTGGCTGAAATTAATTCAAGTATTCAATCCATGTATGTCTGTATACATATGGTATTTCTATAGCACAAACCTAGTCAAAAGGCAGTAGAGTACTATACCTGATCAAAGGCATACTTAAAGTCAACGAGTAATAGGAGAGGAAACTGAGTTGTGGACATTCAATGCATTGTGATGTAGTGTTTTTTGAAGAGGTGAGCCTTCAACTCTTTCCTAAATTGGACCAGCATTGGGGAGGTCCTGATGGATATGGCGATGTTGTTCTAGATCGTAGGTGCATAGGTTGAAAAGGTCTGTTGTCTTGTTTTTCTTTTTTACACTTCTTAGTCTGCAGCTTGATGGTGTCCTGTCCTGGCAGGCTAAAGTAGCATGGACTGGAATGGTGCCACAAGAGATCGCCTGCGACTGGGATTAATTCAAGCATTCAATCCACCAGCTTGTTATTGTTGTATTTATTAGTGAGACATGAGATAAAGAAGTGATTTATCTAGAGAGGTGAAGAAGAGTGGAGAGGGAGAAAAAGGGGTGAGAAAGGTAGAGAGGAGTAAGGTATAATGCAATAGAAAAAGACAGAAAAGTGAGGTAAAGAGAGATGAGGTTGAGAGAGAGAGTTGAAGTTGATGGAGGAAGAGATATGGAAACAGAGCAGTGAAGGAGGTAGAGAGTAAGGAAAAGAGATGTATTTTAGAGAGCGACTGTTGAAAGACATAGAGGCCAGAAAGGAAGATATGAACTAGAGATAGGTGGTGGGTTCATAGAGATAAAAAACCAAGCAGAGAAAAAGGAAATGAGGGGTGAGGTTGAAGAAGTGATGTGAAGAAAGAAGCGAGACTTTAAACAAAAGATATGTGAGGCAGATAATGAGAGGTAAAGGGTGGTAGATAATATGGCATGTATTAATGTGTGTTGTATATAGTCGGGAAAGATAGAGAAATTGAGTAGAGAGAAGGGTGGGGATTTAAAGACAAAGATGAAAAAAAGGAAAAGATGGCTTTAGCATGATACCCATGGAAGGTGGGGGGCCGGGGCAATCGCCCACTTAGCTTGCGACTTAAAATGGCTCTGCACTCTGTTTCTAAAAGCTGTAGCCAAGATTTGCACTTGTGACCTGCAGGTCCCAACAGATGTCATCAATGAACATTGAACTCATGGAGCCATCATTTCCATGGTGTGAGTTTACCTATGTTTGCAGATATGTAATTTCTTGCTTTCTCTCATTTTCCAGATCTCATGTCCGAGCAGTGATCCCTCATGGCTTACAAGACCTCACTGTTTTCAATTGTGCAAGTGAGTCTTCTATCTAATAACTTGTTCAGCTGTTGAGTATTTGAGAGATAGATCACTCTCACCACTGACACGAGGGACGGAATGAGAGAAAGAGGCAAGAAGAAGAATGTGTTAAATGACTGACTATTTGTATGGGTGTTTGGTTACATCTAAAGAGTTATTTAGTGAGTTTAAAATGTAATGACATATTCTCCAGAGGTTTAAGGCATGTTGCAATATCTGCCACTGACATCGGAACTGCAGGTATTTTCCTTGGGTCTGCGCCAGTTGCACAGCTCAACTGGTCTCCAAGGATTTGTGTCGGTTCTGAACTAGACACACAGCTCCTGGGAGCACCAACGATCTACCACAGTTTTACATAATTTGCACCCCTCCTGTGAGATACAGGAATCTACCCAAGTGTGCAATAGTGACAGAGCTCCGGTAGACTCCATGTATGTTTCTGGGTACTGCACCTGTCAGTGTTGCTGCCCCTGCCAGAGACCAGCCCCATGCCAATATTATGTGAACAGCTTCTGTGAGTTGCAGAGATGTACTTCAGGGATGCACTATTTACACATCTCACATGGGAAAATGCAAAACCAATCTGACATATAACTCAGTGTTCTGGAGCTGTGGGTCCTCCCAAACTAATCCAAGCCACCTGCCACTCAACAAACTTTAAAAAAGCCTCATTCAACGTGTTTTATTAGTTATAAACTATCAGATGGAAGTAGCTCCCTCGTTGATTGTATTTAGTGACTGTTCGACTTTTTCCATCTGACGCTGTAGAAGAAAAAGCTTGCTAGAGTGGTAGCTAAGTCCTTGCTACTCAAAGGTTGGAAGTCTTCCTCTGCTCTTTTAGATGACCTTTGGTTGGTGGAAATGTCTTCTGTTTTTAGAGAAAATTCATTATCTCTCCTCAGAAACATGAAGACCGTTTAATAATATAGGTTACCCATACCTCAGGATCTATCACTGAAAGACCGGTATAGTGGCACAGGTTTATTTGGAAAATGTAATATTAATGCAGCCATTCTCGCTATATGACTCATTGTTAATGTGTTGCTTATGATGGGATCATTGTAATATGACTTAATAAAATTTACACTGAAAACAGCCAAGGAATCTTCTGCTAGGTGAAGCTTTGCCGAGTAGCAGAGACACCAATAATTCATCTCCACTGGTAGTAAGTGCCTTATCTGGACTTTCCCCAAGTTTAACAGAATATCCCCAAATGTAACAAAATATTCCCAAATTTAACAAACACCCTTGCAATAGAGAACCTGTTGTAAACAGAAGCCTACACGGGTTAATTCCAGGCTTAGAAAGGCAGGCTTGTCACACACCGCTTGCTACAACAGTGAGGGTATGGCAGCCAAAAATAGCAAAAATAAATTCTTGAAGCTCTTGATACAAAAAAGCAGACCCTAATACACTTGTAGCTTAGAGAAAGTAGTTTGTAACTGAAAGTGATTCAGAATCAATGTAGGAGTAGGGTCTAAAAAGGGTCAAAATCAAACTGCTATTTTAATATCTCATATCTCAGATGCTGAGGGACAGACTCTTTTCTGGAATATGCAGCTTTCTTCTTGTGATGTATTACCAGCCTGTAGGTAATCATGATAGACTGGGGAAGGGATTGTGTCTGTAGAAGCGCACAATAACAACACATAACCTTTGTAAGTCAGAGCCTACGTGGGATCATTAGATGGCAAAAGTAGTTAATCTGCAAAAACAAGTCAACTTTACCGTATTTCTCCAGGGAATTGTACCAGAATATCCTGGCCTAAATATTGTCTGACTATAACATTTTGGGGCTCATTTACAAGCCCTGTGCACTGCCGGAACCTCACTTTTTGTTACCATCCAGTACACAAAGGGCTTAGGCAATATTTACAAGGCCACGTAAAGCCACACTGCGTGGCTTAACATCGCCTTGTAGATATGGAGTGAGCAACGCAGCGCAAGTCAGTGGGTTGCTTCTCACTATGATGAGGAGGCGTGCAATGGTCCCATGCAACACCCATGGCATTTGATACATTCCCAGATTTACAACAAGTTGTAAACCTGGGTATGCATCAAAAGCCTAGCCTCCCTAGGAGAGGTGCAACAAGAATAATTCATTATTTTGTTTTAACACAACAAAGCCACCCAAGATTGCATTTTGCTTATTATATATCCCTCAGAAATCTACCTGAAACAGTCTACTACGGGACATACACAAAAAGGTGACTGGAAGCCCTCACACACCACCAGGTGTCATGCTTCATCATAGGACTCCCCACGCTCTCCAAAAACCTGGTTTGATGGAGAGCGGGTCTACATCCGAAATCAGGGAAGCGCTTCTACCTAAGAATGGACTTATGATGTATAAGGATTAAAAACCAATGTGATATCCTAAACAGACCTTTATGTTTTTAATACCAAGTGAAAGGGGCATGCCATGGGTATTGTTGTGTGCGTTTCCATGCAACACCAGTGGATTCTGCCGCATTCCCAGATTTACAACGTTTCGTAAACCTGGGAATGCGTCAGAATCCTATGCCTCCTCAGAGGAGGTGTTTAAGAGTGGAGCAATGAGGAGAAATACTTTTATGTCTCCTCCTTTTTTCCTTTAGCTATGTGTGCTGTATCAGATTGTTTTTGTGCAGGAAGGCATCCCTTCTTGCACAACAACAATCATCCATGCAAGGCAGTCACCCTTGCACCATGGTACTAGGGTGCCAGCGTTGGCGTATGGCTGCTGTTTTAGTGCCAGCACAGGGAAGAGCATAGGGATGCGCCGTATTGCTGTAAAAATGGCGCATCCCTGTGCTTTTAAAATGACGCAGTTCAGCATAGCAGAATGGCTAGTGGCACTGCGCTGCTTCATTTCCTCGTAAATGAGGCCCTGTATACACATTTGAGCTTGCCAGAAAAGTGTCTGAAATATGAAGATGTTTAGTTGATGTACACTATGTGCTAAAGTCTTGATGTAACCATATGGGGATTAGTGGGTTGCTAGGGAAATGTTTTACTTTGCAAATTTGCATTGGTTTGCTACAATATAAAAGATTTTAAAACAATGAGCAATTTATAGTAAACATATGTGATTTTATGTTATTCTCAAGTACAGAACCGGAAAGTCGGTGGGGGCAGAAATTCTACCTAGCTATTTTTATTCAAAAGTGTCCTAAAGAATCACCTGCAAATTAATGTCCCATCTCATTAAGTGACTCACTTGCCAAAATTGAAAGCAAACTTACTAGTGCACTTACAAAGATGGGGAGACAATATTTCCATAGGTTACGTTTGCAGGTAAGGTCGCTGGTGGTTTAGAAATCACTGGACAAGACTTCTGAATGCAGCCCCTTACAATGAAATATGCACATCTAGGGAAGAATGGCTTCTTAGTTGTGTTTTCAGAATTTGTAAACTGAATTTTAAGACACTATTAAGGATCTCTTGTGGGTACACAGGAGAGAATTGGGAGCAGAAACTGCTTGTTCAGTACAGTACAGTTTGAAGTGGATGGTGAGGCCGTAAAGAGGAGTACTGAGTTGTAGTGTACTGTCCCCACATTTATGTAATCTCTTCAGTATCAACTGGCCTCTAAACTGGATTTAATACAGCACAATGTATTCTTTCTAGCTGACCATGCTGTCCCTATCCTCTTGTTTTCAGACAAAGTTATTTTAATATGTAGAACAGAGGCAGGGCTCAGAACATCATAGTTCATCCGCTGCTGAAAACGTAAGGTCATATGCCATTCAGTAAACGTAGGGATGCGCCGTATTTACAAAGATACGGTGCACCCCTGCGTTTCCCCCAGCACTAGCGCTAAATTAAGCTGCCTAGTGCCAACGCAGGCACCCTTGCACCATTATGCAAGGGTGCCTGCATTGGGGAGAATGATTGTTTACGTGCAGAAAGGTGTTGTTAGAAATGGGGGTCTCTAGTTGGCAATGGTTTGCACCTTTTTCCAAATAGGGACCCTTGCTTCTAGTCAGGGTAAGGAGGATACACTCTCAAAATAACCCCTGCTCACCCCCTTGGTAGCTTGGCACGAGCAGACAGGCTTATCTCAGAGGCAGTGTGTAAAGCATTTGTGAGCAATACAGTAACACAGTGACAACACTACAAATGGACAACCCACCAGTTTAGAAAATTAAGTAATCTTTATCTAAACAAGGCCAAACGACAAAAATCCACAATACACTATTAAAAATAAGACTTTCAAATGGTAGAAATAGTTCAGTTCAAGGCAAGTTGTATATGCGACACTCTTCTCACAAAGTACCTTAGATGCGTCACGCAAAACAAACAAAAGGGTCGCAGGGAAGGTGATGCGTCAGTTCCTTGCTTCGGGGAAGGTGATGCGTCAGTTCCTTACTGTGGCACAGGGGAGGTGATGCGTCGGTTCCTTACCGGAGAGGAGGGGATGCGTCTGTTTCTTACTGCGTTCCGGTGATGATGCGACAAGATGGCGCCTCGATGCGTAGTGGCGATCCGGTGCGATGCGACAAGATGGCGGCTTGCGATGCAACGGTCCGGTGCGATGCGTGATCTGTTGCAGCCGCATGCCAGGTGCTGCGACGGTCTTCTCGGCGATGCGTCGGGACCTGGTGTGGATGCGGCGTGCTTCTTCCTGGTTGCTCGGCGAGGTGTCGGAACCAGGTGCGGATGCGGCACGCTTCTTCTCCGCGGTTCGGCGATGTGTCGGGAATCAGTGCGGATGCGACACGCTTCTTCTCGTTGCGTCGATCTTCCAGCTCCCAGTGACAAACAGTCTCTAGAGGTCCTAAACAGCAGCAGTCACCTCTCTGCAGGTTAGAATTCACAGCAAGGAAATTCTGGTGGTGCAGTCTTTGTGTCCCTGAGACTTCAGACAGGAGGCAAGCTCAGTTTCAAGCCCTAGGAGATCTTTTCTTCAAGCAGGTGACAAAGCAAACAGCAAAGTCCTTCTTCTACTTTCCTTGGCAGCAAGCAGCCACTGCAGGCCAACCCCAGACAGCAAACAGCACAGGGGCAGTATTCCTCCTCAGCTTATCTGGCTCTTCTCCTTGGCAAAGGTTCCTCTTGATTTCCCAGAAGTTATCTAAAGTTCTGGGGTCTGGGTCCCCTTTTTTTATACACACAATTTCTTTGTTCTCTGAAGGCAGAGAGTGTCTGTACCCAGCCAAAGCCAGTTCTGTCCTCACTGGTGCAGCTTCCTGGCAGGAGGTGGAGACAGCATTGTTGAAAGCAGACCTGGCCCAGGCAGTTGAAAGGAAATCTCCTCCCCCTACTCTAAATTCAACCCAGGTCCCATTCAGCCCAGCCCTGACTCATCAGACTGCCGGAGCCGCTGCCCTCTCCCAGCTCCTGTCACTCACAAGCCAGACATGCAATACACAAACCTAGCAGAGGCATACTGGATGGTTAGGCAAGAAAATTCCCACTTTCTAAAAGTGGTATCACCCACACTAAAAGATGCACTTTAACATTCTGAGTTCAGGCATACTAAACTTTATTTTCCTATCTTGTTCCCAGGGTCAGTTATGTTTATAAGATGTTATAAACAAACTTCCCATACTGGCCTATGGGAACAGAAGGCCTTGCAATAGTGAAAAACGAAATTGGCAGTATTTCACTATCAGGACATGCCACACACATCAGTGCATGTCCTACCTTTCACATTCAATGCACCCCACCCACAGGGGTACCTTGGGCCTACCTTAGGGGTGACTAACATGCAGAAAAGGGAAGGTTTAGGGACTGGCAAGTGTGTGACATCATCCACGTGAAAATCTGATGCACCTCCTCACACCTGAATATAACCTTTGATACACCCACTCTAAAATACAGACTACCATTTTCGAAAAAATAGACACATCAATACCAGTTACTAAATACGCACTGACTGATTCCTAGGTCTACACACACACATCCACCCATACAGTCACTCATACATGCAGTCACTCATCAATACAACACTATCATATGCACTCATACACCTATACAGACACTCACACACTGCCACATATCCAGAGTTACTCACACACTTAGTCAGTCATGCAAAGAATCAATCATACTTCCATTTACTCACCTATACAGTTATACTGACACAACCTCACTTATTCATACAGATACTAACACATAATTACTCTCTTATAGAATCACTGATACAAATACATACTCATCCATGCAGCCACTCTCACAATTACTGACTCTCACATATAGTTATTTATATACACCATCACTCACATATACTGCCTTTTACATATGTAGTTACTTGCACATGTACCACTGAGACATCCATTCACTCACCAACACACCCATACACACACTCACCCACACATACAGCTGTTTCCACATGCACTCTTGAACCCATACACCCAGTGAATCAACCACTCACACATCTATGCACAGAGTCACACACCTCCCACCCACCCACACACACACTCAGGCAGCCATACAAATACTCAGGCAAGCAATCAATAACCCATATAGACACTCATGCAGCTACTCACCAACCTATGCAGCAGCTTACACAACAACAGACAGACTGATACAGACTTTCACACAGTTTAGTTACTAACCCATGCATTCAGTAAGACACATTTAATCACTCACTTATACAGTCAGTCACGTACCTACTAAAACCTCCATACAGACACTTATACACCCACTCATTCCTCAATACAACTTGGCATATATATAAAACAAAATTAAACTTTACAGAAACACACAGTCACTGGATGATGTCATCAGTGATGTCATCAGTGATGTCATTTGAGATGTCATCAGTGATGTCATCAGTGATGTCACTGACCATGTCATGAATGATGTAATATGTGACGTCATCAGCAGTGCATTGCGGGGGCGCGAGTTATAGTTAGCTGAACTAACTATAACGCCGGAATTTCTATGGTTTTGTACAAGTGAAATGTCCAACTAACTATAACGTTCCTGAAACCTATGGTTTTTTCAGTTAATTTCTATGGTTTTTTAAATGCTAATTTCTAACTATAACGTGCCTGAAACCTATGTTTTTTTTTTAGTGAATATATATATATATACCCATTTTGCAAAAACTACTGAATGGATTTACACCAAATAAGCAAAAGGCACTTCCTTTAACCATCATCTACCTCCCTGCCAAATTTGGTGTAAGTCCATTCAGAAGTTCGGGCTGTAGGTGTGACTAAAGGTTCCTACGGGAATTAACATGACAAATGCACCCTCATTTTGTGCCCATTTTTCTCAGTCCCCACTGCACAGATCACTCCTAAACTGTGTTGACAATTTCATTGGAAAATTTCATGAAGATTGGTCAAACGATGCCAAAGTTATAGGCAAGTCAAAAAATGCTTTTCCTATGGAAACATGGGGCCAGATGTACGACTGTTTTTTGCGGTTGCAAGCGGGAAATCGGCCTGTCTGCGACCGCAAAATAGGTCTGGCCCATGTACAAATCCTATATTGCGAGTCGATAACCTATTACCGACTTGCAAAATAGGGTTTGCGACTTGCTATTAGGAAGGGGCGTGCCAAGGGCATCCCTTCCTAAAAGCGAGTTCCAATGCTATGTACCATTGTTTTGTGACCGCAATTGCGGTTGCAAAACACTCGCAGTTTACCACCTACTTCAAATAGGTGGTAAGCCACTCTCAAACGGGAAGGGGTCCCCAGGGGACCCATTACCCTTTGTGACTGGCATTCAAAATATTTTTTAAGAGCAGGCAGTGGTCCCATGGACCACTGCCTACTCTTAAAAAAATGAAACAGTAACGTTTCATATTTCTTTTTTTAAATGCATCCCGTTTTCCATTAAGGAAAATGGACTGCCTTCAAAAAAACTGATTTATTTAAAAAGCAGTCACAGACATGGTGGTCTGCTAACCTCAGCAGGCCACCATCCCTGGGAGTGCTAGCCATTCCTAATGGGGTCGCAAATTGTACCTGCCTCAGGATTCTTAATGAGGCAGGCAATTTGCGACACCATTAGGAATCACAAACAGTGTCTGAGACACTGTTGTACATTCCTATTTGTGAGTCGCAAATTGCGAGTCACAAAACGACGCAATTTGTGATTCGCAAATTGGTAGGGTCGTATATCCGGTCCATGGTCCAAACTATAACTATCCACTGGTGACCGCCAGTAGGTAATAAATAAACATTTGTTATCAGTTCTTTAATTTAATCAAAATGCATTCATAATAAAATGATGAAGACCATTTTTTACTTATTTATATGAAGTTAAAAAAAATTTGGTTCTCAAATAAAAATATACTGTACAAAGAGTTGGGCGGAAGGAAAAAAGGTTGTCTTTCTTCAGCAGGGAATTCCACCTTGATGGCGAAAAACACATAGGGAAAAATCAGAAACATAGGGGCATATTTACAAGGCCCTAATGCCACCACAACGTAACTTTTCACTACGTTGTGGTGGCAATAGGGGCTTTGCCTTATTTACAAGACAGTTTTAAGCCACTTAACGTGGCTTAACTCTGCCTTGTAAATAAAGCATCCTTTCACACTATACTTAGCTTGAAAGGGGAGGGCAATGGGTGTTGCAGTGGGCGTTCCACCCCAACACCCATTGATTTTGATGCTGCCCCATATTTACAAGGGTGGCGTAAATATGGGGCAGTGCCAAAATTAAGACCAGGCAAAACGTGGTTCTACCCATGGGAAATGAGGAGAACTGTTTAATTGCTCCTCGTTTTTGCTGTTTCCATGTGTGCTGCGTTGTGCAGCACAAATGGAAACAGCAAAACACCATTGATTGTTTATGTGCAGGAAGGTGTCCCTTCCTGCACATAAACAATCATTTAACAAAATGACGTTTTGCTACCTCTATGTGTGTTGCATTATGCAGCACACATAGAAATTACCAAACGCCATTTAAAGATTGTTTATGTGCAGGAAGGGACTCCTGCCTGCACATAAACAATCTTTCCCTGCAACGCAGACACCCTTGCACTATGGTGCATGGGTGCCTGTGTCGGTGCTAGGCAGCTAAATTAGCACCAGTGCAGAGGGAAACGCAGGGCTGCACCATATTGTTGTAAATATGGTGCAGTCCTGCGTTTCAGAAGTGGCAAAGCGCAGCGTTAAGCCAAGGAGGCTAACGCCAGGCTCCGCCACTTTTTTGTAAGTATGCCCATCGTCTCTATACAAAGAGGTATAAGTTGAAGAAAAACAAATATAAAACAATGTCCCTCATATTCTGTCTTTAAAACAATTTAAAAAGTGCATAAAAGGTCAAAATAACAAGGACATTCAAAAGTACAATTTCAAAATGAACAATACACCCGGAAGGGGTGTCAGAGTCTAATTCCTATCTTAAGGGGAAAATGTTTGTGGCCATCGTCAGGCCTGTTCTTGACCAGAACAATGTTAAAATCCTCCTCAGTGGGGGACTTTGTGATGGGTGACTGAAGCTGGATGAACACCCCAATGGGAAATACGATACACAGTGGTTATTGGGAAAACAAGTAAGATGGATGAACTTGCAGATGGGATTACTGGAGATGCGGTGTGTTGGGGAGGTAGACAAAAGCGACACTATACCTGCTATCACGGAGGCTATGATGAGGCTATATAAGGTTCAAAACTGCTCAGTTACTGACTCGAAGTAACCAGACCTCTCCTAATAAATCTCAGACATCTGAAGAGATAAATAACTGACCTTCTTCAATGGATCTCAGGATCTTCTTGCGAACAGTCACAGAGACATAAGAGAATAAAAGGGAGTAGACAAAACTTAAGCACAAAAATGGGGAAGGAATGGCCCAACACTTGAGGGGCAAAAGTGTCTCTCATGTTGCTGGTCTTGTTCTGCATGGGCACTTGTAGGAGGTGAAGAAAGTTGTTCAGGATGTGCAGCTGGAGTTCCCAATGGTTTGGGTGCCTCTTGAGTTAAAAATGGGGTAGGCGCAGACTTAGATGATGGTGAGGCCTTCTCTTGAGGAACCACAGGAAGTTCTAGCTTAATGCCAGGAGGAACACCAATATCCAGCTCCTCTTGGCTGGTGGAGTCCATCTCCTAACCCCTCACACCACAGTTGGCTCAACATCCTCCATCCAGAATAATTTGGTGACTGAGCGTCTTTGTTTATTGGTAGGCATGTTGCCCCTGTTTGGCACAGGTTGCTCTTCATCACTGATGGCGGATAGCTGTCTTGCTCACTGTCCAGTCAAGCACCCTGATGAGTGCCCTGGCTATTGCTATGATGGTTCTTGGCCAGCTTTGTCTGGCAAAAAGGAATATGTACAAAAGAACAATTAAATGCATATGTCCAATATTTCATATGTATTGAAACATATTTTTAGGGATATCATATCCCTAAATACAATACAGAATGACATTGTATAGACTATCTCTCACTTTTAAGATGCTAATGTGTTTGTCTACTTTTTCACACCAGTGGGTAGTTATAGTTAGGACCTAGTTTCCATAAGAAAAGCTTAGTTAATAACTCTGGTGCTGTTTGACGACTCTTCATGAAATTTTCACTATTTTGCCACTCACTTCAGCTGCTGTTTGGAAATTTATGAGGTGATTCATCAATCGGGGGCTAAGACAAAGAGGAGCCCCGAAAGGCGTTTTCCCCATGCAATTTCCCATAAGGAAACCCAAACCGCTGAACGGAATTACTACAAATTCGGCAGGAAGGTAGATCTTGGCCCAGAAAGATCCCCTTTTGTAATTTGGTGTAAATCCGTTCAATAGTTTTGGAGTTATTGAAGAAAAAAGATTTATGTATTTATGGGTGCAAATCCTCTGTGGATCTAACAGATCTCGTGGTTAGATCTGATTGGCTGACAACACTTCAACCAGGAAGTGTTGGCAGCCATCTTGTGACTCAGGACTCAGCCCAAGTCCCAACAAAACAGAAAAAAAGAACGCGGCAGGGTAGAAATACCCTGACCCCCTAGGCCTGAGGCCAAAAACGTTTAGTTGAATCTGCGGTAAATTAGAAAAAAAAAACAGTGCGGGCTCCTGTGCTTGTTTTCCTCATGCACCCCAGGTGGTCAGATCAAGTGTTGGATCAATAAATATAATTGGGGGGAGGTCGCGGGCAGGCAGGGCACCATAGGAAGGCCAATGTGGGTTCTTGTTGGGGGCCCTGGGAGCAGTCACCCCTCATCTGCCCTGCTGCTACCTCCCCGCCTGCTGGAGGACAGTGCTTTCATAAATTAGGGCAAGGCAGCACCCCAGCTGCAGTCCATGCTGGGGCAGGAGTGTCCCCGGTGGAGCCAGAACTCAGACTGGGAGATGCCTTCCATGCATTGGAGGCAGCCCCCAGCTGCACTGGCACCTTCTATGGCACGGTGACTATAGACGAGCAGCAGCTGATGGTGCAGATCCAGATCAGGCTGCTGAGCATGGAGGCTCGTGAGCCCAAGGGAGGTGGCACTGCCATCAGCATAGACCACAGAGTCCCCGACCAGCTGGTAATTGTCAACTGTGAGTCTGAACCCAAGAACAGAAGCCCCAGCCATGTGCGGGGGTACCCCACCCCAGGCAGCCAAGGGGACATGTAGAGGTACCCTGTGCCACTAGATGCTGCTCAGAGGGACCCTAATGTCACAACCGCCTTTGAGAAAATGGCATCACCCATGGCCGGCTGGCAAACCAATTCATCGATGAGAATGGCGAGGTGCGGGTGAAGGACGATCACTGTGGCCGGAAAGGCATGGTACTGATCACGCCCCTAGGGCCCCAGCCATATTTGTGCTTAACTGATTGTGAAACGTTGATTTGTACATATGTTCCTGACTTCTAATCGCACAAGAGATTAGTAGAGAGTTGTTTAGTAATAAATACATATATATTTGATATATATACCTGTGTGGTGTCTTTTCATTTGGTGATTCAAGAGATTTTGTGGTAAAACAAGCTGCTTTACATTCCTCCAAGACTTAGCCTGAAGGCTGCTCTCCACAGCTACCACTAGGATAGCTTTCTTTAAAGGTTGTCTTTAACCTACCTACCATAAGAGTCGAATTGTACTGGTGCAAGGTGGCCACTTTAACTAGTGGACAGCATATACCAGGCCAACTTCTCACAGCATTCAATTGTTTAGAAGTAGCCAAACCCCAGCAGGTCGTTTGGTAAATCGTACTATTTAAAAATAAAATCTGGGCCGGTATTAGGCAAGCACGGTGCAAGGCTTCCGTACCTTGGACCTGCCATGACTTAGTGCCCCAAATAGACTTTAAAAGCATTGAAACCCTTTCATGAAGCTTTTGCATTTGACTCGTGAGGGACATCTAGTAACGACTAGTGGAACTGCAGCTTGATGTAATAATAATTTCAATGCTTTTGCATTTGACTCGTGAGGGACATCTAGTAACGACTAGTTGAACTGCAGCTCTTTGTAGAATTATTTTGATATTGGTACTATAATATTCACTGCCCACTGCTAATCTTGTCCCATAATGCTTTGCAGGGCCTTTGGTTGGGATTGTATTTTTGCCAATAACTGTGCTTGGGGTGGTCCTAAGAGGATGGGACCACCACCGAATCGTTCAACAAGATGTGCTTTTTGTTTTCAAGGCATCTGCTTGGTTCTCTCCCTAGGTTAGGGAGGATCCCAAAATCATCACCTCTCTCACTGCTTGTTAATTTATCGTTTTCACTTTTGTGAAATGACTATATGCATTTTAGCATATAAAGACAGAGATACTTATTTTATCTTAACTTGCACTGTGCAAGATGCTGTTGGCAATTATTGTACAATGCAGACAAGCACACAGCTACGCAACTTGCGTAGTTACGTATAGTTCAAAGTGTACTTCGTGTAGCTATGTGTAGTGCTACTACGCAAACTACACCCA
>CAWUFW010022403.1:0-96704 GCA_963921515.1 Calotriton arnoldi | reverse complement strand
TGACACAGTGCAGAGTGTTGTTGTCTGCCTGCCAAGTCATACATCACTGAGACAGTGATGTATGACTTAGCAGTCATGCCTCCGCCATGGCATGTGTCTACTTATTGGTGATCCTGCAGGGGAGTGACATGTGCTACATGCACACCATTGTGGAGATGGCTATCAGGACATGGGTGCATCATGGTGTCTGTCGCAGGTATGCATCACATGCATATCCTATTTGACTCTGGGTGTCCCTTTCATCCGGAAACCTGTACTGACTCAGTGGCAAGAGTTGTGGTGTGTGCATGTCCACATGCTACACCGTGTCCTCTGCACTGTCCAACTACTGAGTAGTTGGTGCATGTGTCCACACTGGGGTGTTGCTATCCAACAGACACCAGACAGATGGGTGCAAGGCCATGTGGGATGTGAGTGCCATGGTTGGCATCAGACTGACAATTGGCTTCTCCTGTTCAGTTAGGGCACTTTCAGCAATGTACAACTAATGATGCCAGGGCTTGCTCTGTAATGTGCTGTGCTCACAGTGGTGTGTGCGTTTGGTGCAGGTGACTGATGTCTGTCTGTTTCCCCATTGTTTGCAGATACATCCACGGCCACGGAAGGGGACAGCTCCACGGACCAGGAGGAGCCGGAGAGCCAGACTGGGTCAGCGGCCGAGGAGTGGTCGGAGGGACCCAGTGGCTCGGAGGGCGAGGGGAGCCACACCGAGGAGTCCTCAGCACCATCCACCTCAGCTGAGGACCAGAGCAACTCGGAGGATGACTCCCTTATGGAGGCGGGTGTCAGCAGCCACCACACCCCAGCTAGTGTTGCTGTCCCCGCCACCACCAGCACCACCACCGCCCTCCCATCGGCTCCCATTCCCCAGGTCCGTGGAGGCTCCCATGTTCGGGAGCGTGTCTCCTTTGGGCCAGGCACCGCACCCCCTGCTCCTGTGTCCCCTGCTGCCATGAGTGAGGAGTCTGTGTACCTCCTTTTCCAGCTCCATGTAGGGCAGACAGCCATGCTGAGTGTCCTCCATGCGCACACCGCTCTGTTGACTCAGCTGGTGTCGTTCATGGAGGGCATCTCATCGGGCATGTCTGACCTACAGAGGGGCAATAGGTCCATGGACTCCTCCCTGACGGCAGCAGTGTCCCTCCTCCAACAGTCCCTCACCCCTCCTGCCTCTGCTCCATCCACACTCCCCAGCACCTTACCCGTCCCAAGCACACACACACCGGCACAGGCACACACCAGCACACACACATCCAGCACACACACACACACACACCACAAACAAAACGCACACGCACGCACAGTCAGGGGACTGAAACCAGACTCACAGGGGATGGGGCCCTGAAACACATACACGCATCCACGAGCACTGCGCAGTCCTCAGTTGCCTCTCCCTCCAAAACACCCTCCCTTGCCTCACCTGCAACCCCAAAGACCCAGCGCCTCTTCCTCAGTGACCTCGGCCTCTTCCCTCCGATCCAGCTGCTCCAGCATCCAGGGGGAAGAGGAAGCCCACCCACACGGAGCAGAGTGCCCCTCGTCCCCGGACACCCTCCCCCAGGCGCAGACAGACTGAGGCCCCCACCCGCAAGTCCCCCTGGAGTCGTAAGAGCAAGACCCCGCCGCCGCCCTGCAGCTCAGGCACCAGGTCTCCTTCCTCCATCCCTCAGGCCCCCACTCCACAGGTGCCCCCACCACACCCTGCCCCAGGTTCCCCACCCACAGATATACCATCCCCAAGAGGATCCGGCCTTCTCCCCTGCCACTTGCTCTCCCGGCACCACATCCCCCACTGCGCTTGTCTGTGCCACTGATGTGGTGAGGGTGTCCTCCCCCTCTGTCCAGCCCACCTTGCCTGTTCCCCATTCTCCTCCCCTGGTGGTAGGCACTGCAGTGGAGTCCACTACCACCCTGTCTGACTTGGGCACTGCAGTGGCGGACCTGTCCACTCCATCTGCAGGGTCCACTGCAGTCGTGCCGGCACCCACACCATCTGAGTCATGCCCCCAGTTGTGCCGGCACACACCATGTCAGACACCTCCACTGCAGTTGTCAGTGGCTCTCCAGCACCCACCACCCCTTCCCTGCTTCCTCCTGGTGAGCCCTGATCCTGTCCCTGCGGTGCCTGGCCTGCCCCCCGGTTGCCCCTCCTAGTGGATTGTCCCTGGTTTTGTGCAGGCATGCGTAGGGTGACATCTGCCACTGTCACCAAGTTTTGACTTTGACAATGGACTGGCCATTGGCCTTTGTGTTTTTTCTGGACTTTGTTTTCATTCCACACATATGCTGAATAAAGCAACTTTCTGTTCTTTAGTGCTTATGCTTCTGATGTACATGTTGTTGATGATGCTAACCATGCCCTTGCTGCAGTGATGGTGATATTTGGTCTCATGATAATGAAGTGTTACTGTGCAGGAACTAAGCCTGGGCGTAGTTCGCGAAGTAGCGCTACGCGAAGCTACGTGAAGTGCAGTTCGCACTACGCGAGCTACGCATAGCACTACGCGAACTGCGTAGTGCGCTGTTCGCAATGATTGCACAGTGCCGGATGCTTGTCCGCACTGTGCAATCATTGAAAACGGCATCTTGCACAGTGCGAGCTGTCTTTACTGCCGCTCGAGTAGATTTTTACTCGAGCGGCAGATTTCTCAACGCGGACTGGTAGTTTCTCATCGCGAGCGGTCGCGAGCATACGCGACCACTCGCAGTGAGAAACCTGACCTCCCGCGTTGAGAATCTCGCCGGGAGGTTTATTTTCCACGCTCGCGATCGGCAACTTGATGTTGCTGATCGCGAATGAGGAAAAGTCTCGCCGGATGTCATTTAGCTCTCGCGGTCGCCAACTTGACGTTGAGGACCGCGAGCAAGCAAAAAATGACCGCTGCACTACGCTACGCGTGTTTGCACTGTGCTAAGTGCAATTCGCGTTGTGCGAAGTAGCGCAAACTTCGCAAACTACGCGAGCGTAGCGTAGTACTTCGCCCAGGGTTAGCAGGAACCCATGTGGTCCAGGGGGAATGTGTCCTATCCTGTGGTGTATCCATGTCATCCATAGCAGCATCTGAGGGTGTCATGTGTTCAGTATTTGGCAATGGGATTTCCTACTTAGATTAGCTATTTCACATCTGTGGCTTCCACCCCTGCACATCTGTTGTGCCTGCCATTGTTCAATTCGTCTACTTCCCTGACCGTGTGGCCATCTCCACTGGACATGCAGGTTTGGGCATCAATGGGGAAGGACTCATCCGTGTAGTCAGTGCAACATTGCTATACAAGTGTGTTGGATCTGTGCTGATGATTCCGTTGGCACTTCCATGACCAGGCTGATGTGACGGGAGCCCTCATTTGGTGCTAATTGTTGATTGTGTGACCAAGTGCTCAGCTGACATGATGGGGCCCTACTGAGGCAACATATGGCACAGCTTTCCTCACACAGGAGTGGAGTCCCCTCATGGCAGTGTGTACTCCTGTGACATTGCCTGCGCCCAAGGTGTGTGTTGTATGTGCATGTCTGTGTGTTCACTTCCGTTTAGCTGTGCATGCTGTGTTCCCTAGTGTTGTACCTGTTTGTGATGCTTGCTGAGTTGACCTATGTTCCCCCAAAGTCTTCTCCCTGGGTTCTCTGTGATGTGGGTGCATGGCACATTACTGGTCATCAGGGTGTCACCCATAGGTGTGTTTGCTGTCAGGGCTGAGTTTGTGGGCAGACACAGATGGGTCACAGTCAGGTTTCCCCTTGGCACTTGTTGTTTGCCCCTGTCATGTGATTTCCAGTTTGTGTTATCTTTCAGTGATTGTGACACGTTGTGTGTGTGACTGCTGCCACTCCTCAGGGTCCGGGCTGCAATGTTGGTTGTTGTCTATGTGTGTTCTTTGTGGGTGACCTTGGCTTCTTCATTGGTGTGTGACTGTGGCTGGGATCCCATTGGTTGGTGTGGTATTGCCGTCATGTCCATGTACAGCGTAGTGTGCAGTGTGTCAGACATTCAGGAGTCTTGTTGAGTGGCCATGTGTGATGTGTTTCTGCACCTTGGTTCCCACCCACCACCCTGGAATAGTCATGGGTGCATGTGCAATGTCACCAGTGCATGTGTGCTTCACTGCTGCACATTGTTGGAGGTCGAGGGGTGTGGTGTTGAGTGTGTGCTGATGAGAGTTGTTGCCCGGCTAGGCCCCTGCCTCCATGTTGGCCTTGGCTTACTGGCCATGCTGATTGATTTGTGCTTGTGTAGGTGTGATGGTAGTTTGTTGCTCAGGACACATGACTGTGGTTCACAGTGTGAACGACATTTAGCTTTGTCATCACGGTGGGATTGTAATGCAGCCCAGGGTCACCACATTGTGGGGGCCCTGGGGGTGGTGCTGTGGTGTGTCTGTGTCTTGCTGTGTCAGTTGCTGTTCCTACGTGCCTGTGTGACATGTGTGATTTGTGCTCCCTCTCATCTGACAATGCCTGCTTGCCCACATAGGGGATTTGGATCCATGAGTTACCTTTGTGTGGCACTGTATGCACATCTGTATGATTGGTATTCAGGTCTCCTCATGTGTTGTGTGGTTGCCTGGGGACACTGGCACCCCCCCTCACCTGTTGTGTATGATGTGCAGTGTGGGTCTGCCTGTTTGTGTTTGTGCATCTGCACCACTGCATTGGCATATCTTGGGTGTGCCATTGGCTGTATGTAGTTTGGTGGGTTTCCCCTGCTGTCCCTGGGACTCCTAGGTCATCGGTCAGCACAATGATCATGGTTTGTGTGTCCCATTGCTGCCATGGTATGGTATCTGTTCACCTCACATCTGAAGTCTCCACAGGGTATCTGCATTTGTGTGCCCATTGGTGCAAATATGTGGGTCTGCATTCTGATGGTCACTTCTGTCATTGTGTCATTGATGAATGTTGACAGTGTCAGCCCCCATGGGTGTTGTTTGTCTGCACATGGCCAAAGGTATGTCTTATTTGCACTGCAGTTTTTGGCTCCCCCAATTTATGTTGCAATGGGACACATACACTACTTTGCCACTGATGTGTTTTTTGTTCTGTGACCAGGAATCATCCATGCAGTTTGGCAGTTGCAGCTCTTTCTTTGTCAACACTTACCTTTTGGTCACTGTGATGATGGGGGTTTGGACCCCATTGCCACACTGTTCAAAAGGTGCTTCAGCTATGGACCCCATACTTACCTTTTGGTCACAGTGATGATGGGGGTTTAGACCCCATTGCCACACTGTTCAAAAGGTGCTTCAGCTATGGACCCCACACTTACATTTTGGTCACTGTGATGATGGGGGTTTGGACCCCATTACCACACTGTTCAAAATGTGCTTCAGCTATGGACCCCACACTTACCTTTTGGTCACAGTGATGATGGGGGTTTAGACCCCATTACCACAATGTTCAAAAGGTGCTTCAGTGGTCGGAATGGTCACTCAGTGTCATTGTAGTCGTACTGCATCTTGAACACCTGAATAAAAATCACACACATGCCACCATATACTTATTTTGCGGTACATGGTACATGGAGGAACTGTCAATATAAGTATTGGTCCATCAATACTGAAAAGATTATGGCCAGACGCTATCTGAAAATATCCCAGATTAGCACCAACCTCATAAGAACTGGAACTCTTTAATAATGACCAAGCACTTGTTTAAAGCAACACACTCACTATTCAACTAAATTTGAAAAACAACATTTTAAAAGTAAGAAATTCTAATTTTAACAATACTAGATATTAGATCATCCACTTACACACTTTCCAAAGACAATTGTAGAAAACAGCACCCACCAATATTAACGTATTCAAGTTAACAATTGGGTACTAAGGCCAAAAGTAACTCAGGAATCAAAAAGGCTCCTCTCCCCATACTTTCCAAAACATCTTCCTGTACCAAGAAGTGGAGTGCATATACCCACCTGTGCTGTCAGTGGCCCCTCTGTGGTAGAAGATGTGTCAACAAATCTGGCCTCAGAAACCATCATGATTTAAATATTGGCAAGTTAGTATGGCTGTATAGGACACTCAACAACTAGTGTGTGACCGTAAGGCATCATATTAGGTGTGTAGGAGGTGCTTGTAGCAACAGAACTCACATACTAAAGATCACATAATATGCATGGCCAGGAGCCTCTAACGATCATTTTAAATAATTAAATCCAACACAGGTCTTGCCAATCAAAAAGTGGCAAAAAAGGAGACAAATATAAAAAATCAGGGCGACATTCATAAAGGTCCCGTAACTGCTCTCTACACAAATGGTGCTGAATTACAATTGTCTAGATTTTAAAACATCCCCAAGTAATGCACGACGTACTGGTATGTGGGACAGTCAACAACTAGTGTGTGGCCAACATGCATCATATTAAACATCTAGGATCCCATAGCCAGGGACCTCACATGCTGGAGATCCAATCATATGCTTAAACCTGACCCTCTCATTATATTCAAGGTAATTACATTTCATACTATGCAACAAATGATCAACTAACAAGGACAAATACAAGAGGGAACTTTCAGAAATACCTAGTAACAGCCCTAACAGCCCTCTATAACAATATCAGCCATCTTAGAATGATCAAAGCAGTGCTAGAATAAATGTATTTGCCCATGTCGAGGCGCACCGCCATACGCCCCTCAATTGCCAATATGGAGCATTCCTGGGTTGAGGGCTCTGCTGGTCACCCATGGCCCCGCACCATGGCATGAGGTGAGAGTGTATTGCCTCGGTGACTTATACACTGATGGAAATCTGCACTCCTCTCAGGAGCAACAGGACAGTACTATGTTGGGAGCTGGCTAATTCCTGACTTATATTGCCTTGATAATCAAGATGAGAAACATCTGGATGGTGGGACAGGAGGCCCCTGACAATAATGCTGGATTGCAAAGTATACTGATGCAGGGATTGGGTCGCAGAGCTGTTACAGTACTCTATGCAGTGATACAAGAAAAGAATACGGATCTGGTGCTGTTTGGTATACCCAGGAGGGACGCATGTCTAGGTACCATGCTGACTCCTGAGCAGTGGGGGATGGCACTTGAACAGGTGAAATAGGTTTCCCTCAATGCTCACTTGAAGTTCACCCAGTTTTATTATTTGCATCACACTTACCTCACCCCGCACCGTCTTCACAGACTGTTCCGGGAGTGACTCCAGTCTGACCTAGATGTGGTCACCATGATGCAACTTTTATTCACATGGTGTGGGAATGCCCCCCATTGCTGCAGACATGAGGATGAGTCAATTCAATGGGTAGGTGAGTGCCATCTGACGCATGGCCAGTTCATAATGCTCCCGTTGTCCCTCCTTATATCCCCACTTAACCAATTACCCTGGTTCACCACGATTGTCCAGTGCTGCATGGTTTTGTTGTTGATTGTTTTGGATAATACACTTTATTGGTCTTCATTATTGAATAATCGCGAATTGTGGGCACCTTTACACTGAGTGTCAGGTGATATTTTTTTTCTCCCTTCTACATGAGTTGGAATCGAATTCTGGGTTTTTGGGGCATTTTTTCTAACATATGTTCCTTAGAGATGCCTCATATTTCATTTTATCTGGCTGGGACTTCTGCTATTGTGTGGGCTGATATGATCAATACATTATACCAATGCCTTGATCAATGCTGTACTGCCATGAAGTTCAAATGCCAATAAAGACATACATAACAAAAACAAAATCAGCCATCTTTAGAATGATCAAGATTTTAAAACATCCCTAGCAATGCAGCTAGGATAAACACTATATCAATCATTGCAATTGTAAGCTAGAATCAAAACTAGCCAATTTTGAAGTCTCAACTCTTTATGCAGTATATTGCCTCTGAATTTTGTGCCACTCAACCAAATTGTTTAATCCGTATTGGTCAGTTTTTTCAGGAAATTTCCACCGGGCCTCTTTTCTGATAAATGCATTCACTGCTCCCTCCAGCCTCTGGTCAATCCTCTCAAACTTGGTCCATTAAAAGTCTTTAGAATCATGGTGCACATCTTTGAAAAGCAGTACTAGCTTTGCAGTCAATCTTTCTGCTTTTATAGCAGTTACTGCTTATAATATTGCATTCCTGGCTATGCTTTTGCAACCTGTCCTTCTATCAGTTTTAATACAACAATGGTTACCATTAAGAAGAGTTACAGTTAGGCACAAATAATCATTGCTATACCTGGCTGAGTACAGTAATTACTATTCTTAAGTAATCAATACTTTGAGCACAATATGCATATCGTAAATAATATTACCTTTTTGAGCTTTAAGGGTCCTATTCATTAACTTCACTTAATATGCATCTAATTGCACTGAGAAACAATAGTTTAGAAATCCCTTTAAATTTTAGTCAATATTTGTTTTTAGTTCACAACTTATAAAATGAAATAGCCAAGGCATATAAATGTTCACAGTAATTTCAATAATGCAGTTTGCATCCTTGCAATACTGTTCTGAACATAGTGATGACTTTCAGAATGCAAAGATCTAGGGATCATCTCTCTTCAAATTATTATATCTTTAACATAGTAAGAGCTCGGCTGCAGCAACTAAATATCAGACAAGGGCACCATGGACCACAACAAAACTCATATGCAACATCAAAGATTGCCACCGCTATTTTAAAATTACATAAGAGTTTGGGAATCGTGCGTACTATAGTTTGTGCTATATGCCATTACCCAGTGCATCCTCCAAAGACAGAACATCTTTTGCCAACAGCACTGACTTTGCTTGTCCAGCCTTTTCTTCCTTTGACTGGAGCTAATCTGAGTGCACTCAAAGTGTGATGCCTAAGCACCCACAGAGTATGGAGAAGTAAATTATAATTCATGCCAGCTTTAAAGGCAAGCTCATAACTCCAAGGGGCATATTTACTAAAAACTGGCGGAGCGCGGTGTTACAGCAAAATTGGTAACACCACGCTCCATCAGTTTCAAAATGCAGGGATGCGCTGTATTTACAAGAATGTGGTGCACCCCAGCATCTCCCCTAGTGCTGGGGCTAAAGAAGCTGCCTAGCGCCAGATCAGGCACCCTTGTGCCATGTTGCAAGGGTGCCTGTAATGCAGGGGTGATTGTTTGTTTTGCTTAACGCCACCTTGTAAATAAGGCCACCAGAATGTCGGAAAAAGTGATGTTCTGGTGGCATTAGCTCCTTGTAAATATGCCCCCAAGTTTTCTAACATTGTGAAAACTGCTCACTGATGGAATGGGTAGGTGCCTCAATCTGCAATGCATTTTCTCCTTAGGACAAGGTAACACTGTAAGTTCAGTGACTGAATGAGAAAGACATAAAGAGCTTTGTACTAATCTATGTTTTCTGTTCAAAATAGAGCATCACATATTGTGACATGCAATAAACAATTAGTGGGTTTAGAGTTATGTGCAACAAAGTTACCCTTATTTATATTTACTGTAATCAATTGTGTTGGCCTGCAAATCAGAATGCATGGGTATTGTGCAAACTGAAGGTGTGAGTGAATGCGTTAGGAGAGCATTTATTGGAGAATTGACACTTGCCAAATGTGTGAATTTGTAGTATGCCTCCATCATCCCGTGTTCTGTGAAACAGAGAAAGAAAATGTACTGTGTTATCATTGGCCTCTGAAATATGCAACCAGAGATCGGAGTCAGGTATAAGATGAAAGAGCTAGTGCATACTGGAGACTGTGCAAACTCACCACATGGATTTGTAATGAGCAGGTGAGAAGGTAGAGAAGTGATTTTAAGCAAGTAGCTGGGTGTAATAGTCTGCTTTTAACAGTATTATCACAAAAGATTCTTGAGTACTGAAACCTATGGTCACACTTGTCCTATCTCAATCTATTGCATCGGGTCATCAAAAGATATTTGAGAGGTCGTCTCACCCACAACGTATCGTGGCATGCTTCATCATCGGCGACCTCTCTCACTGGAGTAGGAACTATGCCACTCCAATGGACTCAACTGAAGTCTGTAGACCTTAGAGCTCCTATATATCTATTTCAGGACAATTACACTGGTCCAGTTGAGTCATATGAGTTAAAAATGACTATGAGTATACCAAAGGAATTTCCTTTATTATTGAGTACCCCTGGGATTGATTAAAAACAGGAAATGTGGCCAGTAGGTGAAATACTATGATACATCTGACCATACAAAATGCACAGCCTACCAACACGTTTCGACCTATATTTTTGTCACATAATGGTCAAAGGTCTTCATCGGGGTAATAGAACTCCCTAGCTATACTGTTCATTGAGTCCCTGCAAAACAAAAAGAGACATTTTCCCATACCAGTTAGATGTCTGACTCGACGAAAACTTGTGTTATACTAAACTACAGGCTCCATAGATCAGTGTGTGGTAACACCTCCTCTGTAGACACACATTCGTCAAGAGTATGGCATAACCTGTGCACCTATTCGGGCTCCCATCCACTGCTGTATTGAAGGTCAACAGTAAACAATTGTGTGTGTTCCCTATTAGGGCATTAGATAAGTTCAGATCATCACAGTGTACCCTACTTTGCTCTCTTCATCTTCACAGTTTCTTCTAATCTATAGACCCAGGCCCAATGAGGCTGCTCATAAGCTGCTATTGCCTAAATGGAAGAAAGGGAACAATGGTAGAATTTCAACAATTAACTGAGGTGTGCAGCTTAGTTTAATGTTTCTGCTATGGATAAGTTGGATTAAGAACCACCAAGTAGAGTTGACCTGTGAATTGGGGCTTCCACAATGCACCAGAATGAGGAAATCATTGAATGTCGTTATGCAACATAATAAACTCTATTAAAGATCAGCCACCACTGTAGGCCAGACAATGTGAACTTTTCACTCTCACTCAGTGGTTGGTGTTAACAAAGATAAATTCAATAACCACAACTGCAGAATTTCTTGAAATACCTCACACCTATTTCAAATGGAAAATTAGTGCTATTTGAAATCACTGGGATTTCAGTGGGTTTAATGCAACCCCATCAATAGCTAATATCTTATAAGAAATGTTATGAACATCAGAAAAATTTGGAAGGAGACGATTAATTTATTATGGAGAACAAATCGACATCTTCTTTGTGAGAACTGGAAAACAAGAACAATTGGATGAGAGGATTAATTTATTATGGAGAACAAATAGACATCTTCTTTGTGAGAACCAGAAAACAAGAAAAATTGAAAAAGTAACATAAATAGACTGAAGGAAATGCCATCAGGAATAAGGTTTATTCAAACTATACAGAAAAAGTGCGTAGCATTTCAGAATATACAAACCACAAAATGAGAGGGGAGACAACGGATATATGAAATCAACACACAATAATAATTTTTGTTGGGTTTAATTTAATATTTGGAAAAACTGAAGAGCAATTTAACATGCAGCCAATTATGAAAAATAAAAAGAAATTGTATCCAATAAATAAACAGAAGAGCTGATTCAAACATTTGAAACGACAGGATACGCAAATATCATATTAGCGAAGGCCCTACAAAATGTGATTCATACAGATAGCGAAAACCTGCTTAAATATAAAGATAAGACACAAAAGAATCCATTAATAAATGACAACATATTCACCACACCCAAAACAGATTATGAAAGAACTCAATAGAAATTAATAGTAATGTATTTTGATGTGGAGTTAAAAGAACTAATTAATGAAGAAGCAATGGAGGCTTTCAAAATAGTGAAGAGCAGGAGAGAATAAATCATTACAGTATCAACAGAAGTGCCAGATACACACATTTTCCTAACTCAAACAGGAATAACATATCCACTACTGAATTACACAAAATGTAATCATGTACTCAAAGGAGGAAACTCTCATATATATACACTGGAAGGACAATTAGACTTCCACAATAACTGCAGATGATAGGAAAGATTGTATATTCTGCACCTGATTCACAAATGCCCTCCGCACTCATGTTGGAGGCTCCACAGTCATGGGAGAGTCTCTGCCCTCAGGGAGGAATCTTTGCAATGAGTGCAGAGACCTTGCAGTCCTTGGGGAGACACCTTACTCAGGGCAGAATCTCCACAATGAGAGTTCTCATTGCAGAGACTCCCCCACGACTTCTGGGCCTCTGCCACATGTGCAGAAGCCTTTTGTGAATCAGGTCACCAGTGTCAAATGGTCATGTGTTTACTACTAAGAGGAAGTTATAGAAAGAACCGCGAAGACAAGATGGAAAGAATAAAAATCACATTTGATATTTGCTAGGCCTAACATCCTTGGCATGGTATTCCCCAAACCTTTTGCCTTCATTTCTCTTGTTTTGCTGAATTTGTTTTTGTTGGCATTAGGAGTCTGTGCACTTTACCACTGCTAGCCAGTTCTAAAGTGCTTGTGCTCTGTCCTTCAAACATAGTAAAATAGCTTACACCTAAGTGCCACATTTAATTTACTTGTAAATCCCTAGTAAATGGTACTACATGTACTCAGGGACTGTAATGAAATGCTACTAATGGACCTGCAGCACTATTTGTGCCACCCCCTAAAGTAGCCTTTTAAAACAATGTCTCAGACCTGCCACTGCAGCCTGTAGTGTATTTTTAAACTGACATTTTGACATGGCAAAATAAACGTTTTTGCCAGGCCTATACCTTCCTTTTAATACACATACACCACCCCTAAGGTATGCCCTAAGAGGTCAAAAGGCAGGGTGCATTGTATTTAAAAACTAGAACAGGTGTCCTTAAGTTGTGCATTCCTGGCAGTGAAAAACTCTTAAATAAATTCTTCACTGTTCTGAGGCCTATCTCTCATATTGACCAACACCTGGTTACCTTATTACATTTAATGAGTCATAACTTTAGATTGGGGGGAGGTAGAAATATACTGTTTACACTCAAATTAATTGTTATTTAAAATCCTCTTTAATGGTAAAGTTTAATTTTAATTCACAATTCTGAAAATGTACCTTTCTAGAAAGTTGACATTTTCTTGTCATAACTACTTGTGCCTTCTGCCAGTATCCTGACTCACATGAATGAGAATGGCTCTGCTGGTGAGGGTTGTGTACTCCTCCCAGACAGTGATACAAAGGGTCTAGTTGTGGGCAATATGGGCCATCCTGTCAGGATGTCTAGGGGGAGCAGTGCCCTACCCCACTTGCACTTCAAAGTTCTTGCCTCTAACACACATGAAGGATCCTGACACCAGCCTTTTTTCAATCCAGACTTATTGGAGCCTTGACAAGGGAAGGTACGAACTTTCCGGAACTGGGTATGGGGTATGACAGGGTTTCCCTTACACACAACGGCTGGCACCAGGTATAAATATTGGACCTACAGAGCCACTTATCTATACACTTCTGGGCCTGTGGACAGTACAGAAGACGGACTGTCCTGCCACCAGAACACAGCCCTGCTTCTACCAGAGGACAATCCTGCTGGTTGAGGACTGCCTTGCTCTCTGAGAAGGAAAACTGGAACTGCTCACTTCATCCCAGACTAACCTGAGTCACACTCCTGTCTGAGCTACAGGGACACAATAAGCTCAAGAGGCCTTCCTGCAACTGCCCAGCTGATCGGCTGTACTGGTCCTGCAACTGGACCTGCCTGAGCCTTGCTAGCCTCTAGTGGAGTAAGTTCTGGATCCACAAGGCATGCATCCCCAGGTCCTGGACCCTTAGCTGGCATCAGAGTGCACTTCTCCCTGCCTAACTGTGGGCTCCGGCAGAATCAACTTAGCACAATGCAACTTAGCGCAGGACCTCGCATCACAGCTCCTGAACGCCAATCTCATCAGAACTTATGCAGTGGGATGCAACTTGACACAGAACCTTGCAGCGCAACTTAATGCAGGACTTTGCATCACAGCCCTCATGTCTCTCCATCGGCATCGATGCATAGCCTCGCATCAAGGACATAAGGTACAAAGCTCAGTGGGATTAGCCTGGTCCTTGGATTCACCAATGCTCCATTGTGATGGGCCTAAACTTGTGACTTTGTCCCGGCCCAGTGTGACCAGATAACCGCAGTTGACACTTTGTGATTCTCAGGGCTGTTTTTACCTTAAACTTTGAAATTCCATATCTCTGGTTCCACTGATTGGATTTCTGTTGTTCTGGTATTGTTTTATTTATTCTATTTTTCCACATTGGGATTTTTTGTGTGTTGTGTTTTCACTTTGTTGCTGTTGGTGCGCTGCATATATACTTTACACATTGCCTCTAAGTTAAGCCTGACTGCTTTTGTGCTAAGCTACCAGAGCGTTAAGCACAGGTAAATTTAGTAATGTGTGTGGTTCACCCTGACAAGGTTTGTTGTTGTTGCCTGCATGGGGCTTCCACCCCCTCAAATAATAAACTAAGATCGTACAAGATTAAAATAGATTAACTCATCATTAGTGAAGCACTGTATGAACCAAGGGTATTAACCAACATTATTAAGATTTTCAGTGACAAATTCAGTGAGAAGAGACAACACCGATTTACTGGATGGAATTTTGGGTGAAATATTACAGCATTGATAAATATACTTGATGGCATTTCCGGCTGTATTAGAACTCACAGCCATGAATTCTCAAGAGAATTTAAACTGTTTGATCTAAATATATAACACTATGATTAATATTTTTAAGTACAATGACTGGAAATACAAAAGGCATGAATAACAATAAATATGAATATTACATCGAACACTTTTTATGAGGATCATAAATATGTGGTAAATAAGATCAGATTAGAAGATGCATTACTATATGGCAAAATTGTTTTTTTCACAGATGTTACATCACAGTATGTAAAAGTGAAAAACACCATATTGAGGCGGTTAACAAAAAAAAAAATTAAAATTGGAGTAATAGTAAATGAAAAAACATACAAAAGATATTCTTTTCTATTTCTGAAGTAAGGCACATTACGTTGAAGGTTGTATGACGGAACCCCACTTGCATTTACCCTGCATGCCTTTACAATGCAGTCACTACCTCCGCTGCAGCATTACCACGCATTACTTTACCATTACAATGACTTGCCTTGGGGGGGCACTGGACTTTGGAATAGGATAAATTACTAGTCCAACTCCAGTGTACGCAACAGTAGGGAAGGTGTTGGACTTAAAATCCTACACCAGTACAACAACGCGCCCCCTAAAGCAAGTCGTTGGTATGACTTGCGGGTTAAAGGAACGTGTGGTAGCATCAAAGTCGGGGTAGTGACTGCGTTGTAAAGTCAGGTCGTTGTTCTGACCGCAGGGTAAAGGATGTTTCCCTATGTTGAAGAATGACAACGAATATGCAAATGTTCCCCGGAAAACTCTGATAACCCAGAAACTCTGATAACTAAATTGGCGTAAATATGACCTTGTGAAATGGTACATGATATTTGTGGATCCCATCAAGTGAATGCCAGTGTACAAAACATTGACAGTCTGGAGTTTGGGAAAGAAATTGCAAAAATTGCAAGTGAACTTTGTTTCGAACAGGTTTATGGAATTTATGAGCACTGGTAAAATGATTTATGATTTAGCACATTGATGTTTTTTGTATCGCATTGCTGATTCTCTTTGCTATTTAAAGTTATATGTGAATTATGATTTTTTTTTTTTTTAAACATTATTTCTCCTGAAGAAGATGAAGAAGAGGTCATGTCTAGGCCTGGGTGGTGAACTCGGCTCCGCTCGCGGAGTTTGCAGAGTTTTCTGCACTCCGCGTTACGCGGAGATTGCGGAGTTCCGAAAAACTCCGCTTCGCGGTGCGGAGCGGAGTTTTTTACCTCGCTCGCGTTCGTCAACGTCAAGTTGGCAACCGCGAGCGAGGAAAATAAACCTCCCGGCGAGATTTTTCCTCGTTCGCGATCATCAACATCAAGTTGGCGAGCGTGGAAAATCAACATCCCGGCGAGATTTTTCCTCGTTCGCGATCGTCAACATCAAGTTGGCGAGCGCGAGTGTGGAAAATCAACATCCCGGCAAGATTTCTCAACGCGGGGGGGGTCAGGTTTCTCATTGCGAGTGGTCGCGTATGCTCGCGACCGCTCGCGTTGAGAAACTGCCCGTTTGCGTTGAGAAAGCTGCCGCTCGAGTAAAAATCTACTCGAGCGGCAGAAAAGGAAAGCTTGCGCTGTGCATGGTGCTGTTCACAATGATTGCACTGTGCAGACAAGCATCCAGCACTGTGCAATCACCACGAACAGCATTTTTCTATCATACTCCGCCACTCGCGAAGCTCTGCGAAGTGCGACGGAGTTTTTTATGCACTTTGCGGTGTTCCGCGTAGTGCAACTCCGAGAACTCCGCCCAGAGTTAGTCATGTCCCCGAAATGCACTGTTAATAACAAAGAATAACAAAGAGGATTGATTATAAAATAGAAAAAGAACACTGGCAATTATAAGAAACGGCTGAGAAAAAATAAAGGGCCTGTGCAAAAAGGTAAACTTACAAGTGAGCAAATCTACATTTGTAAGGTTACTCTTACACTTTTGGTATTTCCCATTTACGAGTATAGAGTTGCTCAAAAGTGTAGACTTATAGGTTTCCACTTCTGGAAACAGTGGGCCCGATTCACAGAACTAACTTAAGACAAAATCCTAAACTTACTACCATTTTGGTATTCACAGAAGGCACTTACTCATTTTGGTATTCACAGAAGGCACTTACTTACTCATTTTGAGTAACTTACTCATTTTGAGTAACTTACTCATTTGTGTAACTTACTCATTTTGGTATTCACAGAAGGCACTTACTCATCAATGAGTAAATGAGTAAGTAAGTGCCTTCTGTGAATACCAAAATGAGTAAGTGCCTTCTGTGAATACCAAAATGGTAGTAAGTTTAGGATTTTGTCTTAAGTTAGTTCTGTGAATCGGGCCCAGTGTAGTTACTAAAGCCAAAAAGGAGCAGTAGGTTATCCAACACTTCACATGTCCAACCACTGATACTGCAACAGCCTCCATAGAAAGTAATGGAGGCCGGGATTTAAATAGGAACTCATAGGAAATAATGCTGAATTAAAAGAATGTAATTGTAATTGTATTTAGACAGCGCTTACTACTCCTGATGAGGCGTTGAAGAGCTTTCCAGACAGACCATATGGTAAGAGGCACCAGTGCGCGTGTGCTGGTCTGCTTTCAGCCGTGCATTAGATGGTGTAGTAAGCAGTGCCCTTATGAGGTGTGTTGTTGGGGTGTCCTTTTCATTTGAGCCTACTGAGTGTTTTTTGTCCAAGTTACAAGCTTCTGTTAGCATTCCTTTTCACTCTGGCCATGTGGTTGCAGTTGTTCCAAGAGCAAATAGTGTTTTATGCAGGGCAGTTCTCTGTGGCCGTGGAAATGAGCATCTGCGTGCATTCTACAAAGATGTTTCAAAATTAAAACAGGTATCTTTTGACATACTATGGTATATTGTTACATGTGATTACAATATTTAACTTATCTTTACACTACATTGACTTTTATTAAATTTGCTTTCTTTACTCCCGACAGGCTATGTTATGTTGTGCTATGCAAGATTAAGTTGTGCTATGCTAGGTTGTATTACGTTGGAGTACATTACACTGAGTTATCTATATATTCTTATTTATATCTTCTTTTGTTACATTTCTTTCGGTTATGTTTAAATAAAAACAATTTCACCTGAAATAAAAATAAAATGTTTTATTATGTATTAAAAATTATTGAAAGTGATGTATAGACTTTATTGAAAGTAGTTTAGTCATATCTTAATAAAAATGAATGTTACATTCAAATTCAAATTAAAAAAACTTTATTGGGTATGTATAAAACAACCATAAAAGTATACACAGATATCAATGATTGCATTACACATGAATAATATAATTGTTGTAGAAGATAATACAAAGCGACGCTCAATTATACACCATGGAGCCAAAATGAATCATATCTAAAAACACTTAAAAATGTTTTTAAAAAAAGGGGTACAGTCTCCATTTAAAGTCCTTGTAGGGTCATCACTATGGCGGAACAACAATACTTTTACGTATGTGTAAAAATAATCTGCAGAACTCTGTGCTTCTTTTCTTTCCTTTCTGTAATTGGTTAACTCACAGCATCCCAGCTACAAACGGTTGACTCTCCAACACCAAGTCAAACCTCCTTCTGCTTCCCAGAATCCTCCCCCACATTCCAAATTCCAAGCAGTAAACTCTACAGTTTGTTAATTGCATTTATAATAAAAAGTGCTACATTAAGACAAACCCTGGCATCATTTAAGTCGGACAAGCATTTTAAGGCAGCAATATGCGATCTATAACCTTGCGCAAGAAGAAGCGGTTTTAAATAGTAACTTCTAAAACCAGAATAAAAACCACAGTACATCATAAAGTGCTTAGTGCTTTGCTTGCTCTGTCCATCACATGGGCAGGGGGTGGAATCCGGGGGGCTAGTTTTCATGTTAGGGAATGCAACTAAATGATGGGCGATTCATAGTCTGAATCTAACTAGTACAAAACGATACATAAGATTAGGAATATGGGTTAGGTAGTCTTGACAGCCCTCAGTTAAAGTAAGTGTTAGGTAAAACTTAACAGTTGATTTCCTTCTCCCACGGTCCAGCCGGACTTCCCTCTTATGGTTCATAAAAGTTTCTCTAATAGTCAACTTACTAAGTGATGTTACCGATAGGAGGTTAGTCCGGACAGACATCTTGAATAATTTACTGTACAAAGAATTAATATAACTTAGCCACGGGATCGCCAATACATTATCCAGCGTAAAACAGTCTAAAATGATTGACTTTGTGAAACTAGTTTCATCTTTGGTCCATAATGAATGCCAGAGCAGCAAGGGGCGAAGTGCAACTATATCTGTGAGGTGCTGGAGCCCTACTTCACAATGAATGATCTCGGAAGAAGCTGAGGTGGGTAGACTAAGAAGGTGCTTGAGGAAACAACTTTCCTCCATCTGAAGCCCTTTGCTGTTATAATTGCCCCACACACCAGCCCCATATGTTGCAGTAGATAGAACCCTTGCCCTATAAACTGCCGTCATCTCCTTAACTGGCCTAGAGCCCAGCTTGGCTGAAAATCTAAAAATACCATGGGTGTTTCTGTTAATTTTTCTCCTGACATTAAGGATTTCATGGGACCATGAGCCATTACCTAAAAGGTAATGCCCAGGTAACAAAAGGTATCAACAGAGGCCACCGTCACTTATCCATAAAAAATATTCTACATTGTTTGACACTTGACCCACAGATCATTGTACTATAATTTTACGTTAGTAGATGATCAATTTTCTAGCAGCAATAAAATCCCTAAAGGTATTCATTAGACGTTGCAGCCCCACTGGGGTCCTGGCCAGCAGGACGGCGTCATCTGCATACAAGAGCACTGGTGTGGGGCGCCCAGCCACTGGCATCGACATGCACAGTTTGTAAGGTCTGGTCCACACCATTAATAAACAAGGAAAATAGTATGGGGGCAAGTACACAACCTTGCCGGACGCTACGTTTAACTGCAAAGTTGTTAGTACATTCGCCTCATGGACCATAGCGTGTTTTACCTGCCAGATTCTCGTATAATCTTGCCAAAAAGCAGATCATTGGCCTAGGCACCCCAATAGCAAGCAAGGTGGTCCAGAGGATAGTATGATCTACTAGGTCGAAGTCGCTGCTCAAGTCAGCAAAGCAGAGATAAAGTCTTCCGCCTTTTGCACATGTGTACTTTCCTATAAGTAGATCCAAGTTCACACATTGCTCAAGGGTCCCCACCCCTTTCCTAAAGCCAAACTGTGCCAATGAAAGTATTGAGCAATTCCAAGCCCATTCTTCTAGTCTCTTGAGCAGGATTTTGCTCATCACTTTTGCCGATGAATCTAATAGTGAAATTGGCCGATATATCTTCGGGTCTGATTTATTGCCTTTCTTGAAAATGGGGACTATAATAGACGTACCCCATTATGGGGGAAGTGTAAATAACCAGCCCCAGTCTCACCAGTGACCCCACATACCCAGCAGCGGAAAATGGACAAAGGTGAGCTTTAAAATCACCGACCCAAATTAATATAATACTAATGGTGATGGACTGGAGTAAAGTCTCCAGTCCCCCTTCAAGGGCTGAAACCACCTAACCCCGAGTATTATTAAAGACATTGTTGTAAAAATTGACCAAAACTATATCCCGACCCCCCCTAAATGTTATCTATACAATTAATGAATGGGGGCTTATAGTTGTTTTTCTCTTTATTCTTACAGGGAGCCTGTTTGATATAAGGACCATGAGCCCCCTGTTCGCCCTCCCTGCAGTAGATGGCTCGGACTCCAGCCAGTGTGTTGAAAAGCCCTCAAAGTAATCGGGCTGAGTACACCAAGTTTCTTGGATACATAGTATGTCCAAGTCACTTATAAACTCCATCCACCCTAATGTACCCTCTTTTTTCGCTAACCCTCCTATGTTCCAGGTCGCAATTTTATAACCGCCTTCAATCCCTATGCTACTATTGCTAAAGGATAACAAGTGAGGTGGAGCCGCTGCTCGGGTGTGGGATCCGTTGTGACATCACAAGGTGACATATAGAGTAACAGTAGTATCATGATTGTCCTTGGTAACAGTGTTTATATCCTCTTCCCACCCTTCATGGAGCAGAGGCTCGTTTGCCCTTTGGGGCCCTGTCTCATGTCAGCCAATGTCCTGAATGTCACTCAATATCTGGTATCTGGGGGGTGTGGCTAGCGGCCGCGGAAGATGGCCGCCATCTGATTACGCTGTGCTAGTCGCTGGCGTTCAAGCCTGTAACATCCGACATAATCCGCCATGCTGAGGGGCCCCCGGTGTGGGCAACTGTGTGCTGGAGCAGCAGCGTCCTGAATGTGCCTTCAGAAGCGGCAGTCGCGCACATCAGTGCAAGAACGAGTAGCCTGTGACCCGGACCGGCGAGCACAAGATGGCGGCCCGCAGTGATTGCGGGTCGAGGGGGTCCTGCAGATCCAGCTGACGTGCTGGCCGGGAGTGCCCTGCAATCCCCCTGCACTGCCGGAGGGCGACTGGGCCGCGCAGTTCGCGGCCGACAGAGCGAGAGACACCCTCGCGGGGCTGGCGGCACTTGACCGCGACTGCACGCGCTCCTGGTGGGGCCGGAGAAGTCCGCGACAGACCCTCACGGTGCGGCTTTGGCAGGCAAGTGGTGTGGGCGCATAACATAATCCTGTGGCCGAGGTCTGGCGAAGTAGTGGAGACCGGCGGCTGGCCTGGAACCCCACGTTGTTGATCCCCTCCCCCTCGTGGTGGCCTGAGTGACTCGGTGGTGGTGCCCGCCTGCTCCCTTGCCTGTGAGCCCCTGTAAAACGACTGTGGTGGTTGGGACATCGGATCAGGGCGGCCACGCGTTGAGGGAATACCAATTAATAACCCAGCAGACGCCCATACCCCCGCTGGTATCCGTGTGTGGTGTGGGCCTGGTGGCCCGGTGGAGCTGCGAGTGAGGGAGTGGCCGTGAGTGTACACAGTGAACGCCTGGGTGCGCAGTGGCGACAGACGTGCTCGAAGTGGTGGAGGACCCCTGCTGGAAAATTGCAGGTCGGACAATGGGTCGCACCAAAGCGCCGGGATCGGGGCAGGTCAATCACATTGACAAATATACAGTAGCCATGGGTCGCGACGATGGTGGGGGCCCACAGGGAGAGCTGGATGACCAGACCCTAGAACCCTCCCTGAAAGACATCATGAGGGCCATTGGTGACCTGAAGGGCTCGCTGGACCCGAAGCTTGACTCCGTCACAGAGGAGGTAAATCTTCTACGTGCCGACCTGCGCAAAATGTCCGAAAAAGTGGCCACGGCGGAGGCGGGCATCAGGGGCCTCCAGTCCAGGACCAATCGGCTTGAGGATCAGGTGGCTGTTCTCACCAAGACCCAGACAGACATGTTCGCCCGGCTCAAAAACCAGGAAGGACGGGCCCGGCGCAACAACATTCGCGTCGTGGGAGTGCCGGAGGGAATGGAGGGGCAGTTCGTGGACCTCTTCCTGGAGGACTTGATCCTAAACCATCTGCAGCCTAAGCGCCTGTCCAACTTCTTCTCCATAGAGCGGGCATACAGGGCGCTGGGGGGCAAGCCTCAACCTGGAGCACCCCCGCGCACGATAATAGCTCGCATTTTAAACTTCAGGGACGCCATTCTCCATGCTGCACGGATGCACGGCGACCTGAGACATGAGAATGCCACTATCCGTTTGTTTCCAGACTTCACGCTCCACGTCCAGCGCCAGCAGCGGTCCTTCGATGCCGTCAAGAGGGCCCTCCGGACCCAGAACATTAAATACATGATGCTCTTTCCGGCCCACCTTAAAATTATAGATGACGGGAAAACGTACTTCTTCGACTCGCCTGAAGAGGCCAGCGACTGGATGGAGGGATGGCGCACTATTCGTCGCAGAGGTGGGAGCAACAGGCCGCCGCCGGCCGTGGTGGAACTGAGGGAGAGGCGGAGCGGTCGCCTGGTGGTCGAGAGCGAGAGCAGCGGTCAGATAAGTGACTTATGGGACATGCCTCACATCATAAACATTGCTTTAACCCCCTGCGATGGTAAGGGTCTGCCTGGGTCTGTAGGTATTGTATTATGATTGGGTCCTGTTCGCAGAGGGGAACAGGGCTGCTCAGCAGACTCATGTCACGCCTGACCCACTGGACCTCTCTTCCTTGCTATATATCGATGGACTGCCTTTGTGGTTAATTGAGGGGGGGAACCTCAGCACTATGGTATATGGGCTTGCAAAGATCCACTAGCAGGTCGGATCGTACTTCATGCTGGATTCTAGTCCACGGTCCCCTAAGAATGTTTTTTTCTAAATTTCATGGGCGACAGGCACTCTGCACGTTTGGGTGGTCGGAGGTTGGGGGTTCACCTAGCAGGGTTGCAGGGAGGGGGGAGTTGGGTTGTTTGTTTTTTGTGTTACGGGAGTGGGAGTTATGTTCAAGCTCACAGAAATCAAGAGACACGGGCGGGCGACACGAGGACACCCTGGGTGGTGGTGCGACATCTCGCCAATCTTTACCCTGCCTGCTGATATGGGTGACTTAGCCAAGGTGCGTATATGGACGTGGAACGTCAACAGCATGGGGAACAAGATTAAGCGAACACTGGTTATGCAGCATATTAAGAGACACTCCCCAGACATTGTCCTGATTCAGGAGTCACACCTACGCGGGAACAGGTGCAGGGCCCTAGACTGCTTTGGGTACAAGATGGTGGCGCATTCCAGCTTCTCGTCTGGGGCTAGAGGAGTGGGGAGCCTGATGTGCAGCGCGCTCCCTCGGGTCATCACTGGCACCTGGACAGACGACGCCGACTGCTTGGTGGCGGCGGCGGCGGGGAGGTGGGAGGGGCGCCAGCTAGTACTGTGCTCATGCTACATACCACCTGGCCTCCATGCGAATACTTTTCCACGATTTATCTCCTTCCTCACGGGCCTTCCCTCAGGCACGCTGCTGGTGGGGGGAGACATGAATGCAGTCATGAATCCGGAGCTGGACCGGTCTGGCGTTCACACGGGGAGGCAGGGGGAACGTGGGTTGGCAGACTTCATCACGGCCATGGGACTAGTGGATTTGTGGCGGGACCATAACCCTCATATACGACAATACACATACTATTCTGCGCATCATGGCTCCTTTTATAGGCTGGATCACTTGTTTACACATGGCGGCAGGATGGGCGACTTTCTTGCCCCGACCCACATGGTGAGGGGTATCTCGGACCACTCGCCAGTATGTGTCACACTTCAGGGCCCGTCTTTGGATAAGGCTGCTTTCCCCAGGGTTGATGCCTGGCGACTGCGGGACCCGAAGCTTCGGGACAAACCCCGCGAGGTCTCACAGCTCTATTTCAAGGAAAACACGGGGTCGGTGGCCTCTTGCACTACTCTGTGGGAGGCCTACAAGACAGTCTTGCGGGGGCATGCACAGGCGCTAATTGGGGCCCAGAGGAAGGAGGAGTCCATGCAGATTCAGTCACTGAAGCAGGAGATTAGCCAGATGGAGGGGGATGAGGCGACGTCCCTTAGCGCTGATCTGAGACACCGGCTGTCGTTGCGCCAGCGGGATCTGCGGGCCCTGGCGGAAGGGGAAGCGCGGGCGTATGCCTTGGCTACACAACACTGTCTGTATGATGCTGGGGACAAGGCCTTGAAGCTCCTGGCCTGGCTGGAAAGCCGGAACAGGGAACGATCATGGGTAACAGGGGTGCACGATGAGACTGGGACGTTGCGAACCACAAGTAGCATCATAGCAGAAGCTTTCGCTCAATACTTCGAGAGTGTCTACGCGCCGGTGTGTACTAGATCAGAGAGTGACTGCGAGGAATTTCTGCGGGACTTCGCGCTGCCGGTACTGTCGGAGGAGGCACGTGCTGTGCTTGAGGCCGACATTACGGAGGAGGAATTGGGTAGCGCACCTGGCGCTCTGAAGCCGGGGAAGGCGCCTGGCCCAAACGGGCTCCCGGTTGAGATCTACAAGGGGCAGGCCTCGGTCATTATACCTCCGCTCCGAAACATGCTGCTTGAAGCGCGTGACCAGGGGCAACTTCCGTCAGACCAGCGGGCGGCCATGATCGTTGTAATCCACAAGGCGGGCAAGGCGCCGGATCTGTGCAGTTCCTACCGCCCTATCTCTCTCATCAATATGGAGGCTAAGGTGCTGGCAAAGGCCTTGGCGGACAGGCTGATATCGGTCATAACCCAATTGGTCCATGTGGACCAATCGGGATTCATGCTCCGCAGAAGCACCCGACATAACTTTCGAAGGCTCTATGGCGTTCTCCACATGACCAGTAACCCTGAGGCTCAACAGACGGCGTTGATGGGGCTGGATGCGTCAATGGCCTTTGATAGCATCGAGTGGCTGTACCTGTTCGTGGTCCTTTGCAGGTTGGGCTTTGGCCCTCACTTCTGTGGCTGGGTGAGATTGCTATATGAGGCGCCGACGGCTAGGGTGCGTGTGAATGGGGCGATATCCCGATCCTTCCGTCTGCATAGGGGTACTCGGCAGGGATGCCCCTTGTCCCCGCTCCTGTTTGCCCTCGCACTGGAGCCGTTAGCATTCTGCACCGGGTGGATGGGAAGAGCGAATCTCGCTCTATGCAGACGACGTCGTTCTGTATCTTGCGCGGCTGTATCACTCCATGGCACGCGTGCTTCACATTTTCGAACTCTTCGGCAGCTATTCTGGCTATGCTACTAATTGGTCCAAGTCAGTGGTATTTCCTTTGTCAGGCCCCCCTCCTAGGATCCCGAGGCAGTGCGCGGTCCCGGTGGTGCTGGAGGGTTTCAAATATCTGGGCATCTATGTAACCCGGGATCAGAAGGTGTTCCTCGACAGGAACTTGGGGCCCCAGCTGAGGCGCCTCAGCGCCGATGTTGGCCACTGGTGCTCCCTTCCACTCTCACTCATAGGCAGGGCAGCCCTATATAAAATGATGACACTGCCGTGCCTTCTGTATGTGCTCCAGAACACCCCCTATCCGGTCCCCCAGACGGTCTTTAAAAAGGTAGCACAGGAAGTTAGAACACTGCTGTGGCAGGGGGGTTTGCCAAGAATAGCACTGCATAAGCTACAGCGGGGGGTCTACAATGGTGGTTTGGCTGTCCCTGACATCAGACTTTATTATTGGGCCTCGCAGCTACAGGTCATCAATGACTGGGTGTACTCAGACACGGACGAGCCGGCGTACCGAGCAGACAGAGCCGCCATGCCGGGGGGAAATTGTGAGCCCCTCCTTTACTCCCGAAAGTCCAGATCAGAGTGGCCGGATCACACCATGGTGGTGATACAGTGTTGGAGGGAGGCCAACAAGCTACTTGGTTGGGCGGGATGCTGATGGGTAAGACCCCACTATGGGTAGGGGACCCTTCCCTTCGAGGCCCTCCAGCGGGAATATAATCTCAATCAGACGCAAAATTACCACTACCTGAGACTGGTCCACGTGCTGCGCACACACATCCACAGTGGCACTTCCGTTCCAGAGTACTCCCCACTGGAAGACAGAGTGCTTCTGGACCCCATTGCTGAGAAACCAACATCCACGATTTATCGCAAGCTGATAAACAATGTGCCAGACCCCCTGACGACTCTCCGAAACGCATGTGCAAAAGACCTGGGGCCATTTGACGAGGAGGAGTGGCAGGAGGCGATTCAGAGTCCCAGAGAAATAGCGATGCGCCCCCGCTTTAGATTGGCCCAACTCAAAATATTGCACCACACTTACTACCCGCGCACCCACCTTTACTGATGGGGCAGGATCACTGATGCAAGGTGTGTCAGGGGATGTCAGGGGTAGGGAACCTTCCTGCACATCCTATCGGAATGTCCTGAGATTGCACAGTATTGGCACAGGGTCACAGTTGTCATGTCTAGGGTAATGGGTGTGACAGTCCCCCTTGATGCAAAGTGGTTACTGCTGATGATTACAACGGATGCTGATTGGTCCAGATACAAGGGCCTGTGGCTGGCTCTTGCGGCAGGGGTTGCTAAGAGGAATATTGCCAGAAAGTGGGGGGCGTCTCTACCTCCGACGCTGGAGGAATGGAAGCGGTACCTCGATTGTTGCCAACGAGCTGAAGAAACGGTGTACAAAAGCAGGGGGGCCGCTAAGAAATGGAGGAAAATCTGGGCGCCTTGGCAGAAATACAGAGGGTGGACTTGAGAAACTAATCCATGCAGAGGGTGTTGTCTACCGCCTATTTTTCAGTGAAATGTATCATTTTTGCAAAATGGTGTCTGCTTGTCGTGTAACTCTGACTATGCATACTGTGTTTGCAATTCTCCTGAGCTTTGTTAATAAAAAGATTTTTTTTTTAAATATATCTGGTATCTGTTAGAGACCACCAATGGTTGATATAAGGGGTGTACTAGGGTAGGATGGTTAGCTGTTGGTCCTAATCTGCTTTTCTGACTTGTGGTGGGCTTTAATTACCTGTAGAAATAACCCAATGGCTGTAATGACATGTTCTGTTCTAGTTGAAGGTGACGTGCCACCCCCGTTAACACTCCATTTGCCCACCTTGGTTCCCTAAAATTAATTACAAATGGAGTCCCCTATGCAATGTTTTCTCAAAGGGCCAATCCAGCTCACTCTCCTTGCAAATAGGATTTTGTGGGCATCTCCTACTGGATAGTGGCAATTCCTATTGAGCCAGTGTACCACTCTGTTTTTAATGAGTCATAAGATTCTAATTGGCCCAGGCGCAAAGGAGGAACATTGACTATGACTGCCACATAAGGACAACATTCATTTTTAAAGTAAAAAAGTGTTTTAAAATATCTTTGATTTTTAAATAATTATTTGCACAGCAAACTTATTTACAATTTTCACTACATGAAATAATTTAATTATATTTAACATTAGATCATATGTGGTTTTATTTTAAGACAGTACTTACAATATTTTTTATGGAAAGACATTGCAGTTCAGTGATTCGCCATGTGCAGTGGTGGATTTACTCAATGTCTGGGCTGGAGGACATTTATGACCATTTTGGATCCTTTTTCACTGTAGTAACTTGGGAGGAGGGGTCTACATCACTCCCTAAATCCTTCATTATTCCTGCTTTAAACACTACCTATTTATAGTAAGTATTCCCCGTTTTCCATCTCCCCTCTGTTCCACATTTACTACTAAAACGTTTGCTTATATGTGCAGAGACTCCACACAGAAAAAGATAGGAGAAGTGGACGAGAAACCTCTGCACATAGGTTTATAACTAGCATTTGCAATATATTAGTAGAATTATAGTAGTAGAACTAAACATACTGCAAAATGCAGTTTGTAAATAGGCCCAAAGACATCACTACATGCTAAAGTGAACACATGGTTTTATGGACTAAGAAGTTACTATTCCTTTTGTTTAGTGATACTAATGGGAGAGGATGTCTCCTAAAGAAGTACACCATGAGAGAATTAAATTATTGCACAAGCTTTTATAGAATATTGAGTGTTCACATCACCAAATATTCATTTTTTGGGAAATGGAACCTCTGATATTTCTGAAAAAAGATAAAAGTTTAATGTCCTAACTACATTTCATCCTTGCATCACTTCTAATATATCAATGTCTACAATTAGCTGTAGTTACATTGTTTTAATCCTAAACAATGTTTCATTTTTAGTTCACTATTTATCAAAAGGAAAGGTTTCTGAATATAAATGTTCAAAGTCACCAGTAGCCTTAGAATACCTCTCTGAACATAGTGAGGGATTCCAGAATGTGAGGTTTCCATGATATTAAATGTTTTCAAGTTGTCTTGGGTTCCAGAAAACAAGCTCCTGGTAGCAGCGCCTACATTTTTATTGCATAGTAAGGACACCCTGGACCATGAGGGAACTCAAACTCGACATCAAAGATGGACTCCACTAATCACAAACAACACACGAGTTTGGTAATCATGGGCAGTGTAGTTCATGCTTGGTGCCATTGCGTAGTCCATCCTTCAAATACATGAAGTCTTTTGCCAAACTGCACCTGTGTTTATGTCCAATTCCAGCATTAGTGCTCTGTGGTGCTCACGCAAGTGTGCACAATCTATGATGCCTATGTTTATACAGAGTATGGATAGGTGAACCCCAGATCATGGGATGAATTTAGACGACACAGGGGTGTTTACTAATGTTTTGCACAAGTGCTCACATAGTGCAGAGCATTGCTTTGATTCATTAAGTAGTACAAGGACCCAAAATCACAGTGCAAAATTATGCAACATCATATGGGTACGTGCACATACCTTGGTAAATCTAGGCCATATTTTGTTGAAGTAGAGCAGATGTGATCCAGTAAAGAAGCACCTTGGGTGAAGAGGTCCTTTAGGCTACGGCCACTTCCAGGCTTGGTCAGAATATCAATTACTCAGTAGTAATTGGAGTACTTTCAGAAATGTTTGCATTGCTCTATGATGCTGAGTTACCGATAGTAACGCGATTATGTCCACTTGCGTGATACATAGTAAATTAGCAGAAAAAAAACCTAACCCAAAAGCACATTTAGAAAGTGCGAGTGGCTGCTCGCACTGCTGTTTATGTTCTTCTTAGTGCAAAATGCATTTTAGTGCCCACTTTGGATGCAAGGTTGCATTTCATGCTAAGAAACTAAGAAAAATGCTGGGAGTAAGCTGGAGGAAAATCCTACCGTAAGTGCACTATTCATGTTCTATGGTATTTAGCTCTATCTCTTAGTGAAAAATGCATCCTCACTTGCATTTTGGACACCAAGAGTCATTTTTGAGCTAAGAGAATAACACTAAATACAGAGTTACTCTTGTTGCGTAATTCCAAGTAATCTCACTGAAATTTGGTTAATTTGGCATGATTATGCAACACAGAATTCCTTGAGTTATGCCCACCCAAAGTTACTTCTATTGGGGAGGAATTGCTGTTATCTGAACGAGGCATTTTAAAGATGGCAGGTTAAAAAATATCTCTGCAGAATTTAACTTAGTCTCTTACCCCATCCTCATCCAAAGCCTACATGACTTCGGAATCAAAAGACAGGCACCCCCATGGGTCTGCTCCTTCCTGACAGTCAGTCGACTCACACAACCTCATCTGCTGAATTCCACAAGGATCCTCCCTCAAACCACCCTCTTCAATGCAAACATAATCCCTCTAGCCAGCATTGTCTGCTCTCACAGGAACATTCTCTTCTATGTTGGTGACATGCTACTCCTTCTCTTCCTCACAGACAAGACACCCAGTACACAGATCAAGTTCAATGCTTGCATGTCTGAAATCACACACTGGATGAAGCCCAACTGTCTGAACAGGAACACCCCCAAGACGGAAATCATGATCTTCAGGAAGAAATCTTTACCATGGGGCTACACCTGGTAACCCACAAATCTCTCAAAAATTAGGTGTGACTTATCTGTAATAAAAGGAGAGTTTAAGGCTTGGCAAGAGGGTTTAAATTCCAAGTCAACATGGCAGTTTAAAACTGCATTCAGGCTCTAGTCACACCACTCTACAAGGGGCTTACAAGTAAATTAACTAGGCCAATCGGGTATAAGCTAATTTAACCATATGTTAGGGAGAGAGCGCAAGCATTTTAGCACTGGTTAGCAGGCCAACAAAAAACGAATTTAACAAAAAGTGGAGGGAAAAAGACAAAAGGTTGGGGTGACCTTGCAGAGAGGGCCAAGTCCAACACTTAACAATTGCATCTGCTTTCAGACACCTCTGCTCATCTGGACTTCGGACCTCCTACTAGAACACCTGTCACTCATGCCCTAGTCACTAGTAGGTTTGACTATGGGAACACCATCTACGTTGGGATCACTAATCAGCTCACTAGAAGACTGCAAACCATCCAGAACTTGCCAACCGGACTCATTCTCAGTCTCTCACACAGACTTCACATCATACCAGACCTCAGGGATCTACACTGACTCCTGATATGCAAATTTCAAACACATCACAGACACACTCAAGGCATTGCCCAACTCAGGCTCTACCTGCTAGAACAGTTGCATCTCCTTCCACCAACCACCCAGGTCCCTCCACTCCGCAGGGCTCCTATTCGAACAAATCCCACGCATACACAAAAACAGATACCCTCGTGGGTGACAGAGCGCTTTACAAATACACATAACATGACATAACTTGCAAACATCCCACGCATATGGAAAACTAGAGCTGGCAATCGAGCATTCTCCTACATTGCTCTTAAAGCATGGAACCTTCTGTCACTACCCATAACAGTCTCCTCCTCAATTTTTGAATTCTGCAAGAAGCTGAAGACCTGGATTTTTGAATAGTCACACTTGGCTCAAGCTTTAGCTAGACTCACACCTACTCAGTGCCAGGATACTCACCTGGGTGTGCATAACATAACATAACATAGCATAGCATAGCATAACATAACATAACATAACAACATAACATAACATAACATATGGAGAGAGGCCTGGGAGAGTACCCTCTGACAAGCAAACACACCCCATATACCTTAAAATGAAACAAGTAAAGAAATTACTAACATGCTTTGAGACAAATCCACTGGGGGAGGGCGGCGTTAGAAATGCAACCATCTGAAGATGGAGAATGTTTTTCTCAAATTTTAGAAAAAAGAGATAAATAACCTAAAGAAGGAATTAGAGAAGCTTTCCACGAAGTGGGAGGCGCTGCGCTGCTTGTGACACCGTGGGCTGCAGCATCACCTTGGAGGAAAGAAACTTGTCCTATCTGCAACAAAAGCCAGAGCACCAACAAATGCTGTGAGAGGTGACCGGCGGGCATGATAAATCCCTCCAACAATGAAATCCGGAGCAGGAGCACCTGCTGCGATAGGCATTCAACATACATGTTGGTAGCAAGAGACAACTAGAGTGTATCAGTGAATGTGGGCTGAGAGTGCCTCAATGATTACAAATAGCGCACATTGCAACTACTTTTAACAGGGCTCTTTTTTGGATGCAGAAATGCTGCTGCAGCACCAGTGGACTGCCCTATTTGATTGAATTCAGGGAATCCAGACAAAAGAAAAGTATCAACGGCAATGGTGATATAATAGCTGAACCCCGTACTGGACAGAAGGTCCCTGTTAAAAACACATTTCTCATGAAAGCAGCATTAGATCTGCCTCTTCTGAGAACACTAACTGGTCACATGACACCCCCATGCCTGAAAAGAAGTAAAGGAAGGATTAGCTCTGGACTTTGATGGAGGGCTCATGTTTGTAAGAATTGTGGCTGTAGCCTATCTGATCATGGATACTAGTGAGCCAGTGGTTAAACAAGAGGTGCTCAAGGGGCTGTAGACCAGGGAATTTGCATCCCTTCATGCAGACATGGACAAACATGACTCTGACTCCCTTCAGAGCATTTAAAGCACAGAGATGAGCCACAATAAAAAGTTCAACCAAATTCTGCAAGTGCTTCTCGAGACAAAAATCACAAGACACACAATTGATGGACGGAATGCAGAACAAATCAAAACATTCACCCCCAGTCAAGAGATCTGGGTTAAATCCATCATTCTTTTGCTCACCATGCCACCTCAGTTTAGACCTGGCCATATGCAAATCAGTCTTGACCCTGTGCCTCATGGGAACAGTCCAGCCCGAACTGCCAAGCCAGGTCCTCCCTGGACCGGAAACAAGCATCCTAGGACCGGTTTCGGGGTTTCACCCCTCTTCAGCCAGGATAGCTTGATTCCAGTGGCACAGTGAGCCCAGGACCCACGTATGGGCATACCTGGCGCACTTAGGGTGAGAAAGCAAAAGACACACAATTGATGGACGGAATGCAGAACAAATCAAAACATTCACCCCCAGTCAGAGATCTGGGTTAAATCCATCATTCTTTTGCTCACCATGCCACCCCAGTTTAGACCTGGCCATATGCAAATCAATCTTGACCCTGTGCCTCATGGGAACAGTCCAGCCCGAACTGCCAAGCCAGGTCCTCCCTGGACCGGAAACAAGCATCCTCGACCGGTTTCGAGGTTTCACCCCTCTTCAGCCAGGATAGCTTGATTCCAGTGGCACTGTGAGCCCTGGACCCACGTCTGGGCATACCTGGTGCACTTAGGGTGAGAAAGCAAAAGACACACAATTGATGGATGGAATGCAGAACAAATCAAAACATTCACCCCCAGTCAAGAGATCTGGGTTAAATCCATCATTCTTTTGCTCACCATGCCACCCCAGTTTAGACCTGGCCATATGCAAATCAGTCTTGACCCAGTGCCTCATGGGAACAGTCCAGCCCGAACTGCCAAGCCAGGTGCTCCCTTGACCGGAAACAAGCATCCTAGGACCGGTTTCGGGGTTTCACCCCTCTTCAGCCAGGATAGCTTGATTCCAGTGGCACAGTGAGCCCAGGACCCACGTCTGGGCATACCTGGCGCACTTAGGGTGACAAAGCAAAAGACACACAATTGATGGACGGAATGCAGAACAAATTAAAACATTCACCCCCAGTCAAGAAATCTGGGTTAAATCCATCATTCTTTTGCTCACCATGCCACCCCTGTTTAGACCTGGCCATATGCAAATCAGTCTTGACCCTGTGCCTCATGGGAACAGTCCAGCCCGAACTCCCAAGCCAGGTCCTCCCTGGACCGGAAACAAGCATCCTAGGACCGGTTTCGGGGTTTCACCCCTCTTCAGCCAGGATAGCTTGATTCCAGTGACACAGTGAGCCCAGGACCCACGTCTGGGCATACCTGGCGCACTTAGGGCGAGAAAGCAAAAGACACACAATTGATGGACGGAATGCAGAACAAATCAAAACATTCACCCCAAGTCAAGTGATCTGGGTTAAATCCATCATTCTTTTGCTCACTATGCCACCCCAGTTTAGACATGGCAATATGCAAATCAGTCTTGACCCTGTGCCTCATGGGAACAGTCTAGCCCGAACTGCCAAGCCAGGTCCTCCCTGGACCGGAAACAAGCATCCTAGGACCGGTTTCGGGGTTTCACCCCTTTTCAGCCAGGATAGCTAGATTCCAGTGGCACAGTGAGCCCAGGACCCACGTATGGGCATAACTGGCGCACTTAGGGCGAGAAAGCAAAAGACACACAATTGATGGACGGAATGCTGAACAAATCAAAACATTCACCCCCACTCAAGAGATCTGGGTTAAATCCATCATTCTTTTGCTCACCATGCCACCCCAGTTTAGACCTGGCCATATGCAAATCAGTCTTGACCCTGTGCCTCAACAGTCCAGCCGGAACTGGCAAGCCAGGTCCTCCCTGGACCGGAAACAAGCATCCTAGGACTGGTTTCGGGGTTTCACCCCTCTTCAGCCAGGATAGCTTGATTCCAGTGGCACAGTGAGCCCAGGACCCACGTCTGGGCATACCTGGCGCACTTAGGGCGTGAAAGCAAAAGACACACAATTGATGGACGGACTGCAGAACAAATCAAAACATTCACCCCCAGTCAAGAGATCTGGGTTAAATCCATCATTCTTTTGCTCACCATGCTACCCCAGTTTAGACCTGGCCATATGCAAATCAGTCTTGACCCTGTGCCTCATGGGAACAGTCCAGCCCGAACTGCCAAGCCAGGTCCTCCCTGGACCAGAAACAAGCATCCTAGGACTGGTTTCGTCCCTCTTCAGCCAGGATAGCTTGATTCCAGTGGCACAGTGAGCCCAGGACCCACGTCTGGGCATACCTGGCGCACTTAGGGCGAGAAAGCAAAAGACACACAATTGATGGACGGAATGCAGAACAAATCAAAACATTCACCCCCAGTCAAGAGATCTGGGTTAAATCCATCATTCTTTTGCTCACCATGCTACCCCAGTTTAGACCTTACCATATGCAAATCAGTCTTGACCCTGAGCCTCATGGGAACAGTCCAGCCCGAACTGCCAAGCCAGGTCCTCCCTGGACCGAAAACAAGCATCCTAGGACCGGTTTCGGGGTTTCACCCCTCTTCAGCCAGGAAAGCTTGATTCCAGTGGCACAGTGAGCCCAGGACCCACGTCTGGGCATACCTGGCGCACTTAGGGCGAGAAAGCAAAAGACACACAATTGATGGACGGAATGCAGAGCAAATCAAAACATTCACCCCCAGTCAAGAGATCTGGGTTAAATCCATCATTCTTTTGCTCACCATGCCACCCCAGTTTAGACCTGGCCATATGCAAATCAGTCTTGACCCTGTGCCTCATGGGAACAGTCCAGCCCGAACTGCCAAGTCAGGTCCTCCCTGGACCGGAGACATGCATCCTAGGACCGGTTTCGGGGTATCACCCCTCTTCAGCTATGATAGCTTGATTCCAGTGGCACAGTGAGCCCAGGACCCACGTATGGACATACCTGACGCTCTTAGGGCGAGAAAGCAAAAGACACACAATTGATGGACGGAATGCAGAACAAATCAAAACATTCACCCCCAGTCAAGAGATCTGGGTTAAATCCATCATTCTTTTGCTCACCATGCCACCCCAGTTTAGACCTGGCCATATGCAAATCAGTCTTGACCCTGTGCCTCATGGGAACAGTCCAGCCCGAACTGCCAAGCCAGGTCCTCCCTGGACCGGAAACAAGCATCCTAGGACCGGTTTCGGGGTTTCACCTCTCTTCAGCCAGGATAGCTTGATTCCAGTGGCACAGTGAGCCCAGGACCCACGTCTGGGCATACCTGGCGCACTTAGGACGAGAAAGCAAAAGACACACAATTGATGGATGGAATGCAGAACAAATCAAAACATTCACCCCCAGTCAAGAGATCTGGGTTAAATCCATCATTCTTTTGCTCACCATGCCACCCCAGTTTAGACCTGGCCATATGCAAATCAGTCTTGACCCTGTGCCTCATGGGAACAGTCCAGCCCGAACTGCCAAGCCGGGTCCTCCCTGGACCGGAAACAAGCATCCTAGGACTGGTTTTGGGGTTTCACCCCTCTTCAGCCAGGATAGCTTGCTTCCAGTGGCACAGTGAGCCCAGGACCACGTTCGTTCTGTTTGCATTTGTCACCCCGAGTGGGACGGGTATGCCCAGATGTGGGTCACGTGCTATCCATGCCACTGGAGTCAAGCTATCCTGGCTGATGGGGGCTAAAAGCCCGAAACCGGTCCTAGGATGCTTGTTTCCAGTCCAGGGAGGACCTGGCCTGACAGTTCGGGCTGGACTGTTCCCATTGGGCGCAGGGTCAAGACTGATTTGCATATGGCTGGGTTCAAACTGGAATGGCATGGTGAGCAAAACAACAATGGATTTAGGCCCAGATCTCTGTACTGGGGTGAATGCATGACATTGTTCTGCATTCCGTCCATCAATTGTTCTTTTTGCATTTGTCACCCCGAGTGGGATGGGTATGCCCAGACGTGGGTCCCGTGCTCTCCATGCCACTGGAGTCATGCTATCCTGGCTGATGATGGCTGAAAGCCCGAAACCGGTCCTAGGATGCTTGTTTCCAGTCCAGGGAGGATCTGGCCTGGCAGTTTGGGCTGGACTGTTCCCATTGGGCGCAGGGTCAAGACTGATTTGCATATGGCTGGGTTCAAACTGGAATGGCATGGTGAGCAAAAAAACGATGGATTTAGGCCCAGATCTCTGTACTGGGGTGAATGTATGACATTGTTCTGCATTCTGTCCATCAATTGTTCTTTTTGCATTTGTCACCCCGAGTGGGACGGGTATGCCCAGAAATGGGTCCCGTGCTCTCTATGCCACTGGAGTCAAGCTATCCTGGCTGATGAGGGCTGAAAACCCGAAACTGGTCCTAGGATGCTTGTTTCCAGTCCAGGAAGGACCTGGCCTGGCAGTTTGGGCTGTACTGTTCCCATTGGGTGCAGGGTCAAGACTGATTTGCATATAGCTGGGTTCAAACTGGAATGGCATGGTGAGCAAAAAAACGATGGATTTAGGCCCAGATCTCTGTACTGGGGTGAATGTATGACATTGTTCTGCATTCTGTCCATCAATTGTTCTTTTTGCATTACTCGAGACAAAAATGACACTGGTGCAGAAGATTGACTCAGAGGGCATAGAGGTTAACTAAGTAGGAACAGACCATAAAAAACTGCCTGGAAGTGTCATGGAAACTGAATCAACTCTGAATTCCCTGATACCAATGGTGCTCGACCTACTTTCTCAATGGAAGGAATTGGAAATGACAATTGCACAGATCCAGTACCAGGCCAAAGGCTTGGAGGGCCGCTGCAGACAAAAACTGTGAGCCTGAATGGTATCTCGGAACAGCCAGAGGTCTAGAATATCAAGCCATTTCTGGAACAATGAGTACTGGAGAAAGTGTTTTACGAAGGCCCCCCCCCAAAGTTCTTTGCAGAAGAAAAAAGCATAGAAAGTGAACTATCCCCCTGCAACTGGTGTGATTCCCCATGCTAATAGTGGCACGTCTACTGATCTATCAGGAGAGAGATCCCATATTACAAATTGTATGTGAAAGTGGCGTGGCAATTTCAAGATGTAAGGGTCTTTATATTTTCCGACTATACCATTGCCATATCCCATTTGCCCCCTCTAAAACCCAAGTGGACTCATTGTGATGCTACAAGGTGAAAGAGGGGACAATAAACGGGCAAGATTTGTCCTTCATTTGTATATATGTGCCTAACGGCAATTCTGGGTCCATTTATGACACACTGATCTCATCACTGTTAAAGAACTGGGACTCCCTATCAATATCGGGGGTAGATTATAACTTTGTAAGGGACGTCAAATTAGACAGGTCAATTTCTCCTTCACATAGGGTCCCCAGTAGGCTCACTACATAAAAGATGATTGTGTGGCCTCGAAGTTTACACCTGACAGGTGTATGGCAAGAATTACCCTCAGAAAAAGAGAGTTTTAATTTACCTCACTTGCACTTGGTATCAGCACTGGATTAAGCCTGCTTTTTATGGAGGCTGACAAGCAAATACTGTCACTGAAATTGGGACTTACATACTCAAACCATCATCCACTGTTGATTTCCAAAAGATGGGGAAGAACATTGTCTGTGATGCCCACCAGGGGCCGTATTACATAAAGTGCCCCAGGGTGCAACAAGTGTTTGTGCCCGCTTTGCGCACCACTGGGGTACTTTGGTATTACAGAAGGGCGCCGCAGATGCTTGTGCGGCCCCTTCTGTAGTACCGATAGCGCTGGTGCACATAAAGCGCCAGTGCTATATTCAAGGGGGCGTTCCCTCATTTGCATGGGGGCGTGCCCCATGCAAAAGAGGGAACCTCTTTGCCTCTGCGCCCGCGCCGTATTACCGACATGGGCGCAGTGGCAAAGAAGCCCACAGTATGCCACCTAAAAGGTGACACATTATCATTGCGCCCCCTGAGAGCAGCCCTCTGGAAGGGGGAAAAGGAATACTATGGACCCCAGATATCCCCTTGGAGGTGGGTGCAATCACTGACTGCACCCGCCTGCAAGGGGATCTCTATTCCCTTTTAAAAGTGCAGGCGGGTTGCCGCCTGCACAGTGAAATATGGAGCGGCTTCAAAGCAGCTGCTCCATATTTCACGTGAATGCAGTGGCCCAGGGCAGCACAAGTTCACGGCTTCCCTGGGGGCAGCGCATTCCCCATAATGCGGCGCATTTTTCTTCATTGTGCCTGACACACCTTTTGAAAGGTGCACCCGGCGCAATGAAGGATAATGTGCTCCGTGTGTAATGCGGCCCCTGGTGACTCAGCCCTGAAGCACTGCCGGATGTTCCTTTCTGACCACAGTGGATGACATTATAATTTATTTTGATGAGAACGAGAGGACAGTTGCAAACACTTCTCATGAATGAGATGTAGTTAAATTAGTCATAAGGTCTACCTATTTGAAAACCAATTTGGACTCAAACTGACCATACAGAGGGAGATACTGGATGCTGAACAGAAAATACAAAGACTGGAGGAACAATGACTAACTAATGGTCATGTCACACAAACTGTACTAGAAGCTAAACAAAGGTATAATACTCTCATTGACAGGCTGTCGAGAATTAACTATAGGGAACACGTAGCCAGACAATATGAGGAAGGAGATAGGGATGGACAGATGCTAGCCTGTCTGCTATGGAAGGATCTTGAAAGGAAACCCATATGTGCAATACACACCTCCACAGGACTCATCACACACTCAATGATTGCCATTAATCATGTATTCCCTGGGTAGTATGAGACTGCACCAGCCTCTGAGTGTACTGTTAATGGCCCAGAGTACCCGAGACAGTTGTATTGTTATGCCAAGAGGCTGAACAAAAAAGGGACATAGATGCCTCACTGACCAAAGTAAGAGTGGCAATTGATCAATTAACTAGCGGCAGAACTTCAGGAGTTGAGTTTTATGTTTTATACAAAAGAAACCTTGCACCCAAATTACTCCATATGTACAAGGGGGCTCTTCAAAGAGGCATGTTGCCTAGTTCTGTAAAAGAAGGCTATATTGTGGTTCTTGCTAAGGTAGGACCCAATAGACATGAAATCCTACAGACCCCTATCTTTGTTAAACACTGAAGTCAAGAAATTGAGAAAATTGATAGCAGACAAATGGCTCCCCTTTTGCAAGACTGGATGCACCCTGACCAGATTCCCGAATTACATACGCATGACAACTTAGGACAATACTTTCACATAATGGACAAGGAACCACAGACACAGCAGTGGGTGGCAGTTGCCTCTCTTGACATTGCAAAAGCTTTCAACACCTTGTTGTGGTACCACTTGTTTGAGGTACTGCAGAAAATGTGGTTGAGCATCTGCATTCTGACCCCTAGAGTTCATAGGTCAAGTTTACTCAATTCAGAGGCAGATTGGGCGAGGCACTAGACAAGAATGTCCTCTAGCCCTGTTGATTTTCACTTTGGCTGTGGAGCCTCTAGTCTACTTGATGTGCTGTAATACACTTGACTGGGGAAGACATCTACCACATTCTCTGCCTATGATATCTTTCTATGCGGATGATGCCCTCTTGTTTCTAAGTCACTGAATTATTGGCCTGCCAAGTTCATTGCAGGAACAGGAGCAATTTGGAGTTATATCGGGCCTCAAAATAAAATGGGACAAGTCCAATTTATTTCAGCTATCTAAAATAATGGAATCTGCACTTGAGGTTGTCCTTACAGTGGTAAATATACACTGTTAAATATCTGGGTGTGCAGATCTACCACAACAATGATAAGCTACTGGCTGTGAATGTAGAGAAAATTGTTACCAGATTCAGAATGCAATCACCCTTCAGGTGTCAGTTGCCACTGTCCTTATCGGAGCAGGTAGTATTTCCATGTCAATAATTATGAAATGATGATTCTTTACATACCTAAATAAATTGCAAGCAGGCTTGATCAAGGGTAAGGCCCCGTGATGCAATATCACAAACATTTCATGACCAAGGAAGCCTCGCCTAGTCAGATGCACAACAGAAAAATTCTACAAAGAACATATGCCCACTAGGGCCCTGATTCTGAGTTGGTCAAAAAGGGCTTGCGTAGGGCTCGGAATTCCGAGTTGCTTGGTATTGATCACAACCAATCAATTATCGGATGCACTAAATACCTAATGCCTTGGTAAATTTCAGCAGGTCAAGAATGACAAATTCAACAGGGGAAAAGTCTGTGATATTGAGCATTCCGTACAGATTTTGCTGCGTTAAATAACAAAATCTGCATGCCATTCTCCAAAAACAAAAAAAATAGGTGCTATATATTAACGCTAAATAACGTACCCCATGTTATTGTATGCGATAAAAAGCACCTATTCCTCTGAACAGCTCAGATTCAGACTTGAATCTTAAATGAGGAAAGGAGAGTTGTGGGTAAAGCAGGCAGAGCACAGTAGCAAAGAGATTGAACTCTCAGACACCCACAATTTTATATTAGACATAAGGCCTGATTACGATGCGGGCTGGAACGGCTCCGACCGTCAGTCGGAGCCCTCCAGCCCACATCGTAATTGGCTGGACGGATCCTTTCCGACCGACCCATTTCGATGGTGTTGGTCGGAAGGGAATCCAAATCGATTTTCCAAATGGCCTCGGATGGGCTCGGAGAGCCTATTCGCCATTCGTAAACCCTGCAGTAATCCCTCGGCCGGCGCTTTCTGGCCGAGGGATTACGATGGCAGATTCCCAATGCCTTTCTGTGCCGGTCTTTCCGACACAGAAAGGCATTGGGAATCTGTCTTTGGGGGCCCCCAGCAGGGCCCCCATCGATGCAAGGCTGCCAAATGGTGTCCTAGGGGGGACCTTTGGTGCCCCCCTGTTGATCCCTCCACCGGTGCCTGCCACAAGGTGCAGGGATGAACTGCACCTCTGCTCTTTGCAAAGGAAGTATGTATTTCATTCAGAATGCATGCTCCCATTGTGAAGTAAAGGGTTGCGAGCAAACAGGGTTCGGTCGCATCCTACTTCCGGGGCTGGAACCGACGACAGGAGGTCGTTCGGTTCCAGTTCCAAACCGATATCGGACAGACTCTGGTCTGTCCGACATCGGAATTGGCCCCTAAGGGTGTAAGTTAGAGTTTGGCAGAACATTGCATACTATGTAAAACAGAGGTTACACCATTCTGCCAAGCTTGTGGTCCCTCCATACCATTTCAAGGCAGAGGTAACTGCAGGATTGCAGATTGTAGAGCCTCACCTGGCTGAAATCTTTGACCTGACAGGCTGTCCACTACAGTGTCATCAGGTGAAAGTCATAGATACCTAAACCTACTTGTTTACTGTCAAAATTTGGCAGGCAGGCCTCCATCAGGCTGGCGGAGGTCATGGCCTCCATTGACCTGGCAGGCCGAAGGGTTGCCTCCCAAGGTCTCTATGATGAGCATTACCAACACATGGTCTTATTTAAAAAACAATGTGTTAAAAATAACAAAAAAAAGATGTTAGGATAAAATTACAGTCAGTTCCCACCAAGCACAATTTAAATTACACTCATCCAGCAACCCATTGTCTTACCTAACAACATCCTAGAATGGTGTATGATTGACAAACAGAAAGAAAATTTCATAGATTATATGAGGAAAGCTTGATCAGAGATAGAGAAAGTTTTCAACTATGAGTTCTAATCATGATTTAACAAGAAGTTACAGAGGACTCCTAAGGTGGCAGACAGTTTCTGCTTTTTCTTCATTTTCACAACAGGGTGATCGAGGTCCCCAATTTGCCAGTTTTTGGGGGCATGATGGCGTTGATCCCCAGAACAAAGATAGTGAATGTTTGCCCATTGCACTATATACCTTCTGCATGGTTAGAGTTCTGACTGATTCAAAATTGCCTCTGCCTTTTTATACCAGCTGGTTCCTTCATCGCTAATGTCACAATCCAAGATGATTGTCACTGACTTCCTGGTTGATGATCCTTTACTTGTAGGTTGAAACGTGGGCCCAGCAGTATATAATCCAGAAATTCCTTTTGGTCTATGCCTGTCAATGTGATTAGGTGGTGGGTTCTTCTGCTGCCAACTAGTTCTCTTATCCACTCCTCTTCCTTAGTGTGCACATTTTTGCTTTTTTGGCTTCCCTTTAGGATACTTGTCTAGCTGTTTGCCACTTAACTCTCTCCAGTTATTCTTGCAGTCATATCAGTAGGATCCAGTGCCCACCTTCCTCATTGTTCAAGTTTCCTTCAGAACTAATGGTGGTAAGTGTGTCTGTTTTTCGGTTATCTTGAATATGCTAATTGCTTATTGTGGTAATAATGAATTCCTTACTTTAAAGGAAGTGATGTGTTCCTGACTTACTTACCAGAGCTGCTAGACCAAGTTTGTTTTCTCTCCCTAGCCTAACCCCGTTTCCCTTGTTACCCCTGCTACAATATCCTCAAATTCTGCAATGCAAACAGAGTTAAGGGCATTAGGAAATTGGCAGGCTGTTGCAGTCCTCTACTCTGTTCATGACAAGACTCTGATGTCATCTTTTATCCTGCATTTCACTGTCAAACATGACCCTGGATAATTCTTTTAGCATATGTCAAATAAATGTGGCTTGGTCCCATGCCATCCTTCATGCTACTCTGAGTTGAAAATCATCTTGCTTGAGAAGCTCTTCAGTGATAACTTTCTCTATCCATGTTCAAAACGGCAGTCTTGATGGCTAAGCATAACTCCGTTTTCTGGGTTCAAGTACTTTATTCCACCTTTTTTGACACCATACTCATACACATATAATTTCTGGAGCTGATTCCTCTCTTGCTTTCGTCATTTCCATACCGCTCATGAAATAACACCACTCTTATTAAATGCACAGTGGTGAAATTGATGGAAAATAGATGTATAAAAGTCTCTACTAGAATAACATATATTTCCCTTTATTACTCGAAATTCTCTAATACTTTGTGGCGTCGAGTTCCCTGCTGGGAGGGAGCAGCTGGGGAGCCGCGCTGCTGCCGGGTCGCGATCTCCTGCTTCCAGGTTACTGGTGGTGGAGTCAGCACCTGCTGGGACACTCGCCATGAGCTGGATCTGTCTGGGGAGTTGCTTTCAGCCCAGGGACGTGCTGGGTGGACAAGTTTAACTGTGAATGGCGGTAAGATCTACCCATTAAGGGAGGGGGTGCTATATGGTAATTCCTTTGAACAAATTTATCAAGTTGATCCCATATACCCTTCTCTGACCAGAACCAAAGTGATTTTTTTCAACACCTCATAATAGGGGGTTTGCAAAAGAGATTACAGAGAACCCAAGAGGGTCTAGTGGGGGTTTCATCTTGCAGCAATAGGAGAGGGGTAGGATTACACAGAATAGACCCTCAGTTTCTACTGGGAAAGTGCACAGGTACACTCTCCGCACCAGGGGGGTCTTGTAACATCTCTTCCAGGGTTGGAAGCCTTGCCTCCTCTCCATCCTGATGCTGATGTAAATACCACGATGAAAGGGTGCAGTAAATCCCCGGAACTAGCCAAGGTAGGCCTAGGAGGGAAAGTAGAGAAAACTACATCTATCACCACTATGGCTGGCAAGAGCCCCAGGAGTAGGGTCAGAGGGAAGAAGATCACAACATCTAAGGTTAAGATCACCCCCTCCTGAAATCTTTCTATAAGGTCCTTGCATCCCCTGCTGCTGTCCTGAAGGGAGCGGTTGAAGTTCCTGGTCCTCCTAGAATGGAGTTGTTAGCCGGTTCAACCTAGGGCTTTAATGCGGAGACCCCACCGGCCCTTCCTTGTTGGAGGCTCCTCAAGATGTAGCTCCAATTTCAACTTCTATCTCTACATTTAATCGATTTCAGGCCTTGGAGGTAGTAGAGGTAGTAGAGGCCTGCGGGGGTGATCCCCAGATCGGACAGGAGCCTTACAATTTGCACCACAAACACCTGCTGTTAGCCAACCCTCTCAGGTGAGCTCAGAAACACTGGTGGACATTCTGCTAGCCTTCAAGGAGAAAATGAAGAGTAGATTTTTAATCTCTGAGCAGAACCAGGTCGCTATACAGGCATCCTGTGCGGCTTTGGCACAGAAACTTGAGGAGGTTTCTATGAGAACGGAGGCTGTTGAGCAGTGAGGTACCTATGCTTAAATAAACCATCAACAAGACGTCTGCAGAGGTGAGACGGTTAACCCGTCAAAATAAGGAAATGAAAGAAGACCTGGAACGTCTCGAAAATCATACCCGGAGGAACAACCTCAGACTCATCAATATCCCTGAGAATACGGAAGGCGCGGAAATTAAGACTTTTGTGATAAATTTGCTACAAGGCACAGTCTTAAAAAATCGGTCAGATATTGACCTTTTTACTGAAATCCAGCGGGTGCATCGAGACCCATTTAAGAGGAACCCTGGACGACAAAGGCCAAGGAGAATTATGATCAATTTCCTCACTTATACTGCTAAGGAGGACATTTTGTCCTCTGCCTTAAAAGAAGGATCTTATTCAGCAGGATCCTATTCCTTCTCGATTAGATCAGATCTCTGTCATACTACTTCATTAAGGCAGTGGGAGCTGGGGAAAACGATGGAGGAATTGAATAAACTTGGCGCAAAAGCCTGAATTAAAGTTACCTGCGTCCCTCCGTACAATGTGGAATAACCATATGTATATACATCGTTCTGGGGAGGAAGCGGATATGTTGATTGAGGAAATTAAGAAGAGAGTTAGAAAGTAGAGAGATGGGGGTTTGGGGGGGTGGGTGGAGTGAAGAGAGCCCTGATGTATTGAATTTATCTTTTTCTTTTTTATTTTCGCCGACAATGAAGACAGCTAGGCTTTATGCCTATGTCGGTAGGGAGGGTTCCCCTGTGGTGGGTGGGTTGCCCACCACGGACGAATGGGTAGCAGGTTAATTGGGGGGCACGTGGTGGGGAGCAGTGGAAAAAAATTGAAAAAAAATTGTTTTCCCTCTATCATCTTAGTTTTTTAAATATATTACTGTGCCAGCCCGTGGTAACTTTTGCCCTTGATATGTTAGATGTGGGGGGCTAACGAGTTAAAAATCTTAACTTGGAATGTTAACGGGCTTAGGTATAAACGTAGGCAGAGATTGGCAATGAAGTATTTGGAAGAGAGTAGTGCTCATATCTGTCTGATTCAGGAGACCCATTTAGACACCCTATAAGGGAACACGGCATTTTCAAAGTGTCGTTGGATAGACCACATCCTAGTACCAGAACAGTCTGCACATTGTAGGGGGATTGTGATCCTAATTAAGAGAGGAGCAGGCTGTGCTATCAAATCCTCTAAGTCCGATAAATCTGGGAGGTGGCTGATAGCTACTTTGGACTGCGGGGAGACAGACCTGGCTTGAGCCGTTTTTTATGGGCCTAACATTGAGGATCCCTCCCATCTATCTAACTTGGAATGGAGTTTAATGGAGGTCACGGCTCCTATTATAATGGGGGAGATTTTAATGTTCTGCTGGACCCGGTACAGGATAGATCCAACAGAGGTCGATATGACAATAACCCTCGGGTTCGTCCGACGCAAAAAAATATTCTGCTAGAATTGGGCCTGTTGGATGTATGGAGATATAAGATGGGTACCAGTCAGGGTTTTACTTTTCATAGTAAAAAGCATGGTCATTTCTCTAGATTTGACTATCTCTTTGCTGATAGGACTATCGCTCAAAAAATAACATCTATCTTCCAGGCCACTTTTCCGACCATGCAGCAATGATTCTCTCCTTGGTTGGGTTTTGTAGACCTTTGAGACCAAGATGGACTCTAAGGAGAGCCACTCTCTCTGATCCCGAGGTAGGTGGGATATTAAAACAAGCATGCAGGTTGTTCTTTAAGGACAACCTCGGATCTGCCCCCCTGGATGTTGTATGGGACACGTTTAAGGCCTTCCTCAGAGGGGAACTACAAAGCCTGTCTTCTGCTCAAAAAAGGGCTGAACGTTGAAGCCTAAAAACCTTGGAGCATAAAGTAGGTCATTGGAGGGCAGCCTGCTCCAAGCTAGAATGCGGCCCCCTGATGTTCAGGCAAGGTTGCGGAAGCAATTTGAAGATGCAAGGTTAGAATATAGGCTCTATTTGGATCAAAAATGTAGAACTCAGTGGAACGTGAAGTCCATGCAGATTTTTGAATATGGGGAAAAAGCTGGCGCATTACTGGCCTGGAAGGCTCGGACAGACAGGTCTAGGAATTGTATTGAAAAACTGGTCGTGAATGATAGAGGGGACACTTCAGGGAAGCAGGAAGATATGCAGGCCTGTTTAGTGTTTCTCGTTTCTAGTCTATATGGGGAAGAAATCGCCCCTGATTTGGAGTGTATTAAGTCCTGGCTGAGGAAGTTGCAGCTCCCCCATTTAATAGATGCGAGTAGTAAGGCTCTTGATGCTCCAATTACTAAGGACGAGATTCGTTTGAGTATAATTAAGGGTAGGAAGGGTAAAGCCGCAGGTAACGATGCTTTACCAAATGAAGTGTATAGCCTTCTAATTGATGAGTTTATGTCATTCCTGGAAGCCCTGTTAAATTCTATCTATAAGCATGGTGGTCAGGTCCCTAAATCTTGGAAAAAGGCCTCCATACTCCTTATTTTGAAACATTCTAAGGATCCCACTAGGGCAGATTCCTATCAGCCAATCTCTCAATCAATCAATCAATCACAAGATTTGTAAAGCGCACTACTTACCCGCGAGGGTCTCGAGGCGCTGAGGGAGAGGAGGGGGGGTGTTGCCGCTACTGGTCGAATAGCCAGGTCTTGAGTCGTCTCCTGAAGGTCAGCAGGTCTTGGGTCTGTCGTAGGTTGAGGGGAAGGGTGTTCCAGATCTTGGCGGCGCGGTGAGAGAAGGATCTTCCTCCGGTGGTGGTTCTCCGGATGCGCGGGACGGTGGCCAGGGAGAGGTCGGCGGAGCGGAGCTGACGGTTGGGAACGTAGAAGGAGAGTCAACTGTTGAGGTAGGCTGGGCCGGTTTTGTGGAGTGCCTTGTGTGCGTGGATCAGGAGTTTGAAGGAGATTCTCTTGTCGACGGGGAGCCAGTGCAGGTTTTTCAGGTGGGGGGTGATGTGGCTGTGGCGTGGAATGTCGAGGATCAGGCGTGCAGAGGCGTTTTGGATTCTTTGCTGTCGATTGATGAGCTTGGTCGGGGCTCCTGCGTAGGGGGCGTTTCCGTAGTCGAGTCTGCTGCTGACGAGGGCCTGGGTGACTGTTCTTCTCGTCTGTCGGGATCCACCTGTAGATCTTGCGGAGCATGCGGAGGGTGTTGAAGCAGGAGGAGGCGACTGCGTTGACTTGCTTGGTCATGGTGAGCGTTGAGTCGAGGATGACTCCCAGGTTGCGTGCATGGTCGGTTGGTGTCGGGGGTGCCCCTAGTGACGAGGGCCACCAGGAGTCGTCCCAGGCTGATGGGTTGGAGCTGAGGATGAGGATCTCCGTCTTGTCTGTGTTCAGCTTAAGTCGGCTGCACTTCATCCAGTCGGCGACGGCTTTCATTCCTTCGTGGAGGTTGGATTTGCCGGTGAGGGGGTCCTTGGTGAGGGAGAGGATCAGTTGAGTGTCGTCGGCGTAGGAGATTATGTTGAGGTCGTGCTGTCGGGCGATGCGTGCGAGTGGAGCCATGTAGATGTTGAACAGTGTCGGGCTGAGGGAAGATCCCTGGGGTACACCGCAGATGATCTCGGAGGCTTCCGATCGGAATGGGGGGAGGCGGACGCTCTGGGTTCTGCCGGAAAGGAAAGAGGTGGTCCAATCCAGGGCCTTGTCTCGGATCCCTGCATCGTGGAGGCGTGTGCGTAGTGTGCAGTGGCAGACAGTATCGAAGGCGGCGGAGAGGTCCAGGAGGATGAGGGCCGCCGTCTCGCCGTTGTCCAGCAGGATCCTGATGTCGTCTGTGGCGGCGATGAGGGCGGTCTCAGTGCTGTGGTTGCTGCGGAATCCTGACTGGGAGGGGTCCAGGATGCTGTTATCTTCGAGGTAGCGGGTGAGCTGTCTGTTGACATGCGGATTATAAGATCTTTATGAGTATTTTAGCGGGGAGATTGGCTAAGTTCGCTCCTCAGCTCATTCACCTAGATCAGAAGGGTTTAATTTCCAAAAGATATATACAGGAATAGACCCAACAGTTAATTGGCACTATAGATCTTGCCAAAGAATGATCTGCCCCTTTGGCCGTAGTAGTGTTAGATGCCGCTAAGGCATTTGACTGAGTATGCTGGGTCTTCCTTTGGGAGGTTTTGAGCTTAATGGGATTCGGCCCTAAATTTATTGACACACTTAAGGTGATCTACACGGGAGCCTCGGCTATGATCTTTTTTAACGGTACATTATCCCCTAGCTTTAATATACTAAGAAAGACCCGGCAGGGTTGCCCACTATCTCCTCTTCTTTTTGATATTTATATAGAGCCTCTCGCCCAACAGCTGAGATTGAATGCCTTAGTTGTTCCATTTAGTTCCTCTCCTTATAACTGTAAAGTTGCGCTTTATGCCGACGATTAAATAATCTATACGGCTGATCCTCTGACTTCGATTCCGAGAGTGGAACAACTATTGATGGAATTTGGCTCTCTTTCCGTTTCTTTAGTTAATACTGCCAAAACCGAGGTTATGTGATGGAACATTATGGATTGGGAGGAGAAAATAAGTTCCAAGTTTAGATATTTGGGTATTACAATAAGTGATATAGATAAAATCCCACATCCTAATTTGTCAAGGGTTACTAAAGAGATTGAATGCCTATTAAGTAGGTGGGAAAATATCCAGTTGACAATCTTTTCGACGGGTGAAAATGGTTATCCTTCCTAAACTAACCTATCTTTTTAATGCTATCCCTCTTGGGTTTCCCAAACAGGGTATTGATAAAATTCAGGGGAAGGTGGCGAGTTTTATTTGAGCCCATAAAGGAGCTAGGCTATCTTGGAAAAAACTTAGACGCAAGTTGAATAAGAGGGGATTGGCTTTGCCTGATTTTAACTGGTATTGTGTTGCTTTTCAATTTAAAAATATTCAAATGCTCCTGGCAAAAACGGATGGTTCCTTGGGGGAAACTTTTGGGGGAGATGGTAAGGCATTGGTGTGTGGAGGGCTTCCTATATAAGTTTGGTGCTCCCAGGTTTTTTAAGAAGGTTCGATTATAGGTATTGAGATCTGCCTTGGATATTTGGTATAGAGTGAGGAGGAGGTGGAGCATTGGATACTATTGAGATTTAGCTCCAGTTTGGGACTCCCCCAGAACTCCAGAATGTTTGAAGGCTGCTCTAAGTCTTCCACTCAGAAGGGTGGGGGTCACAACTTGGTCTGACTTGGTGTCATCAGAAGGAGTGCACCCCTGGGAAGCATTAAAGGCTAAAACTAGCAATGAGTTGTCCAGATATAAGTTTATCCAAATATCTTCCTGGTTTGTGGCATCAAAAAAGGAGATTGGGGGTGATTATGAATTGGAGTTGTCTCTTCAGGACATCAGGCCTAAGAATAAAGAGGTGGCAAGATGGTATGAGAGATTCTTGTTGGCAGAGGAAGAGATGTTGCCGCCCCCTTATTCTGTGTGGGGAGGAACCCTCTCAGAGGAGGTCATTGAGTTTGTTTGGGATAGTTCGTTGAAGACTTTTTACTGAACTGTTAAACCTGCTAACTTGAAGAGGAACCACTTCTTCACTATTAATAGCCTCTATTGGACTCCGCACAAAATATCCAAGTTTGCCCCTCCCCCCAAGTGTGTGAAGTGCGGTTGCAAAGGAGCTATGATGTCCACATTTTTGCTGAATGTCCGCGCTTGAGAGACTTTTGGGACGGTATAGAACTAGCACTAAAAGGTATCTTCGATCGGGAAATCAAACTGAATGCAACACTTATCCTCCTAGGAGATGATGGAGCACTAACTATGCTGTTGAGGCAGCCCCACTGAAGGTTGCTCTTTTATTTGATTCTTATCGCTAGGATGGAAATTTGTTGAAATGGAGGGACCCCTTTCCCCCGACAGTGGAAGATTGCAGCAGGGCCGCAGTTAGGATCTGCTGCCTTGATCAGGGAACAGCAAAGAGTCCTGATTTGTCTATATGGTCTGACTTTCTAATTTGGTGTCACTCCTTGGGTGTTGGCTACCCATCACTATGATTACACTGATTCACTGGCAAACGTGATGGTCCATATGGAAATGGACCAGGGCGAATGCAGTGACCGCCGGGCGGATAGTTAGACGATGCAGTTTTTCTTTACTTTTCAGATGGTCTTTGGTGATATGAGGAAAAAAACAAAAAAAGATATTTTAAACAGAAAGCTAGTACTTTATGTTCTAAGGAATACATCTGCTTTGCAACCTCTATGCTGTCTAGCCGCCTAACTTTACTCCACCCCAAAAACATTTGTTTGAAAGGCTATGATAGTTAATAGAATTAAAAAAGGCATGTCCATTATTTTCCTTTAATTAAAATATTACAAGATTTTCACCTTCAGGATTAAATGAATTTTTTCATAGAACAATATATCAAAAAATAAATTTCTAGGTAAAAACTAAGCATGGATCACTACCACTTCCAAATTTGAATAGTGTGAGTGTTATATAGTTATGCACAAGCAAATCGGAAAAGAAATATAGAAATATTGGCATTATTGTTATCTGAAGAGTCACACAAACAACTTAGAGTCGCTTTTTGCAGTTATTTCGTCTCTTCTCTCAAAGTAGGACAAAAAAACAAAATAAGCTGTATTCATGTTTCTGATGCATCAGGGGAGTGAATGTAAACAGCATGATACAACTCGAGAAACTGTCACCATAAAATATTTTAAAGAGACTGAGTACTGCAAAATGAAATAAAAATGTCTTTTCATGTGATATCTCAGAGTTATTCAAGATTTATAGTACCTTAACCTTTAGAATCCAAAATATTAAGCTATGTTTCTTATAGATAATAACTTGGTTGTCCCTCACTTATGTGTCTCAGATAAAAGCCTGCTGCCACAGAATCCATGAATGCTCAAATACCCTTGCGGGCCTTTAGTAGTAAATCTTATGGAATAGCTTATGGCCAATGTAATGGCCCACAGTAGCCTGCGAATATCATGAATTCTAATAATACTTGCATCAGTAGAAACATGAAGTAATGTCTCCATTGTAATTAAATGATGTATTTAGAGCAGTGCACTAAATGGGCCCCTAGTGTGTTGGTGATATATTCTAATAGTCTTCTCTTTACAGCTCCACACAGTAATATTCATGTTTTATTCTTGAGGGCTTTGCTTCCTACTGAACATCTGAATTGCAACATTAAGTGGTAAAGTGGATTACACAGACTTTATGAATATGAATTTTGATCAAGAAACTAAGTGCATAAAAAATAAAATGTAACTATTTAAATAGAATGATTATCAAAACATTTTCCTTCCAAGTCATGCCCTTGATTATTTCATCTTTTTTATGTCCAAGATGGCGCTTGCTTCGCGTTTTGTACAATTACTGAAAATAATGCTTCAAGGGAGACACCAATATGCTAAAAGACAATTAGATGAGATATTATTTTACAGAAATTAGCAAATATAATAGTGGTTACTAGTGAATTCGGTTTGTTAGGTCATGGTCGCATTTCGATTGCATTTGAAATTCAAATATGCACAATTTCATTTTTACAGAACAGTTGAGTTATTGACTATTGTGCCTAAGGAAAAGGAGAACAATTTACTAGGGGTAAATTAACAGAACTTTGAGTAAATGTGAGAAGTCTGCCAGCCTTTTGTAAATTAGCTCTTTGTAAAGACTTCATTCATGTGCAATAATAATCATTATTGGATGTGGCAACGGGAAAGAAAATCTGTTAATTACTTACCCTAAATTATCAGTCAGGGCTGATGGGGAAGGCCCATGATGAAGGCAAGGGAAACACTATTGTTACCATGCATTACTGATTTGATAAGGTTATTAACTGTTGGCAATTCTGCGCCTTCCTGTCCAGCTCTGCAATCCATACGTGGCACAACCTCCATCCTTGCTCCCAGTTATCCACCCTTCGAAGAACCTCTTGCCGCTCTGCTCTTTGTCCATGTTCATGTTTTTACCCCTACCGTGTTTTAAGTTGACTTCATGATTCTCACCATCCAGCCCTTTAAACTGGCTCCTTACACGTCAGTGTTTTCTCTGTAATTACTCTACTTTTCAAGTTGTAACACACTTACATATATGCCTATTCTACACTAGGTGATACAATTTACGTTTTTATAGTATCCACTTTAGCTGCCTTAGGCAACATATGCTGCTGATGCCTAACAGTAATTCCGAGAAATAACCCTTTTCATGTATTAGTCTAATAAAGGAACGTTTCGCTGTTGGATATGTTTTTGCAACAAATGTTTGGTTACACTCACAATGCTACCTAATTAAAATAGTTACTTAGTGAGTCATGTATCAGCTCGTGAAGGTTACCCTGTTTTATGATAACTGTTCTACAATGCCTGTGAGCAGCATTATGTGGACTAACTTGACTCTGTTTTATTATGTATGACAAGGTCGTTGACAAAACATGTTTAAAAGCGAACGACCATCTAGGACTAAAAAGCCTATTTATGATATGCTGTGGGCTGACAGTATATTGAGATGTTTTCATAGAGGTGCACTTTGGAGTCAGCGCAGGAGGATCTGCTTTTTGTTGGGATCACTCCTGATTGTTACTGTCAAGCTGAAGGTGAAGATCTGGACTTGCTTTGAATCCTGGTCCTCACTTAATCTCTCAAGAGGTGGCTTTGTGTGCCATATAATTAGAAGCAAAGGAAATGTGAGAGAGAGAAACAGGAGGTCTTCAGGCAGTAGTGTGGTTGTAGCAAAACGCAGAATAGATTGTTGTTAGTTCCGGCAAAGGAGGTGGTGGCACCAATGGGTAATATCTCTAGTGTGCTCTGCAATCGAGCTAGAGACAAGAATTAAGAAATGTAAGTAAATGTATTCTTTAGGCAGACAAAGCATAGCGCGTTTCGACCCCGAACGAGTCTTGGTCATATGCTAATACGAGGGTCAGTTGCACCTGTGTTTAAGTATGTTTGAATCTTCAACACTAAAGGACTACGGGTGTAGTACACTTTGTTTCTAACACTATTGATGAATGTTTTTTGTCACCATAAGAGACCAGGTATCATTTTTCATAATGAATGCTCTTAAAAATACACTGTTCATGCCCTCTATTAAATAATGTTCGAGTTCATAAGTCCTGGCCCTCATTAATGTCTTTGATCGAACTACAGTGTCCATAATGCTGTGCAACTGACTTAAAAAGCATCGTACTGTACTTCACTTTTAAACCTTTAATTTTATGCCTTGATTAGTATCAATGAGATAAAAATGCCACATTCTTCCCTCAAAGGAAACAATTCCATGTAGTGCTAGGCGGCAATAAATCTTCATTTACCTCCAAGGCACTTCACCTCATGTGCTCGTTGTTCTAGTTCTCCGTGTGGCTGTCTGCAAATACATTAACTCAGTTTAAAAGTGCAAGGGTTAAATGACCCCCACAAACCCTGGCTGCTTCTTAAATGTCGAGAAATCCTCAGCCTGCAGGCCTCCTCATAAATCAGTGGCAAAGCCGACCATATTAAAAAGTGGCACCATCTCGGGTTGCATATCCAACCACAGATGTCAGCTTGCTTGCATGTCGCAAATCTGTGGATCTTTACATCAATAATGGAGGCTTTGTACCCAATACATCCTCCATGTGGTCAGGGGTACTCTAGCTGCTCCCGTACATCAACACTTTTTATCAGAATACAAGCTTCAGTTGACGTCATTTGGTAATAGCTGCTGAGATACTTTCAGTTGGGGCCAGCCAATCATATTATCCAGATACTTGAATCCTCTGAGTGATAGGGTCAGTAAATGTTTCAGTAATTTAAACCTGAGCTCAATCCTTGGTAGCTAGAACACAGGCTTAACTTAAGAAAATGAGTTAAACATTTACAGAAACAGTTAAAAAGTTGAAAACACAACAAAATAAAAACCCCACTCCAATTTTTAAAAATGGACAATATTTTAATGAACAAACTGACACCAAAACAATGCAAATCCAGTAAAGGGGAATGGGATATGAATTTTTAAAGTTTTAAATAAAAATAGTACCAAAAGGTGCCAGCGGAGAGCAGCTGGTCGTGCTACACCTTCACACTTAAAAACGTTTCAAGAAGGTGAAGTCCACAGTGGGTCAAAGGGGCAAGGGCGCAGGCTGTGTCTGAAGAGGGGCTCAGTGACAATGGGTTATTAAAGGAAGAGGTCTCTATAAAGATGTCAATGAAGGCAGGAAAAGTTCCTAGCGGGAAAAGTTCGAAGTTCGAACTCAATAGGTCATCACCATCAATCAGATGCTGCTAGGCATTGGGCGTGGTGAAGATTTGTACCTGTGAACTTAAACTCTTTTCTGGAAGTAACTTTTCCTCAGCAGGACAAAGTTACACGCTGTTGTTGTCAGATGACGGTCAGATTCAGGCCCACTGAATCGGATTTACTTCTGTAGAGATGAACATAGCAGCGGCTGTGAAGAAGTGAGGCCTGCCGGTGATGCAACCTCTTCAGATCGACTGGCAGGTTGGTCCCGGTCCTAAGATGGTTCTTTTTAGCACAAAGTATTTAATTATTAGCTTTTGGGGTTAGGCAGGAAAAGTACTCTCTGATACCAGTCCAGGGTTCTAGGACCTCTTGAACAGTATCTCGGGGTCAGGACCCACTACAATAGAAGCCACTATCAGCGTCTAAGGTAGGTCCAGTGGAAATTGGTCAGCTGGTCTCTTGCAGGAAGATGAGCTTGTTGCAGCTTGTTATATGACTGTAGCTTAAGAGGAGGTCAGCCAACTGACTCCTGTGGTCCACGTTTAATTCCTGGATACAAGGAGGAGCAGGCCCAGCCCTTATGTTTCTCCTCACAGGTTTGAACAGCAGTCTGTCTTCCACAAGATCATCAGTGAATTGAAAAGTATGCCCATGGATGCCATCTGTATGTCTGACACTAGCCTATGGGGGAGGGTAACTCCTGGCACCTCCCTAACCATTAAGGAAAACATTCAGTGATACCCCTAATGCAGACAATCCCACAATAACTAAAACCAAGTTGATAGAGCCTTTCTTCCTTTGTGCAGATCTCCTGTATCTGCCATAGTGGTGTTGCCAGGTAAATGAGCAGACCCTCCTCCATGGTCACTAAAATCCAGTTCAGGGGAAGATCCTCTCCCACTGGGATTGGTGCCTGTCTGGGTAGACGGCCAAAAGAAGGGGCAAGCCCAGGTGGTAGCTACATTTACCTCTGTCGTGGTAAGTTTCTTAGAAGATAATTAGGTTCCTGTGTACTGCCCAGATGGTCATCCTGCCAGATGAACATAATACCTCCCCACACAAAAGCCTTTGTCTTAGTTCTAGGAGCAAGTTCACACCTCATCAAGGAGCTATTCAACTTCTTGGGGACATTTGGGAGCTCATGCAAATGGGTTTTTAGGGGCTTTAAGCATGAACAAGATGACTTTTTAAAAGTTGCTTTTTTATTTTTTTAGTACAAATCCAACTTTAGCAATGATTTGTGTTCATAATAAATATTTTAGAAAGACCAAGAATGAATTGACTTTTTAGCTGGTTCCTAGGCATAGATAACATTATTTACTTTTAATATTGTATCCTAATGCTTTCCCATGGAATAGCGAACCTTTCTTTTGTGCAAATAGCTTTTGGGAACTTGCCATTGTAAGGCTGTGTTTTACATTATACTTTTACATGTCCTATTTTTAGATACCATGCACCGTATTTTACTGGTCATCATGGCCTACTTAGGGGTAAATTATTAATATGTAAAACAAGGATTTTAGACCTCTCAAAAGGGATTATTTTAACAGGTAAAAATTACAGTTTCAGAATTGTCATGTTTTACACTGTGGCACAATGTGTGCTGTAGCAAAATTTAACTTACAGGTTCTGGGTACATTTTGCAACATATATTAGAGATTATATAGGTAAGTTAAATATCAGTAGAATTTATGGGTAACAGGATTACACTTCCCGGCACCTAAACTTGGATCCCTGGTTCCCCAACTGATAGTAAGTCAATATGGAAAATATAAGATTCATCCGAAGAAAAAATTCTCGACATATATCAGGTCTTTTCTAATCAATGGATTTTATTTTATTCTTATTGTACATATATGAGTAACATAACCACAGTCAACACGTGTTTCATGATACACACGCTTCTTAAGGGCTATTAATCGGAAAAAAGAAAAAATGATAAGACAAAAATAAAAGTAAAAATGAACAACACTTTAAAAAAAAACTTTTTAAAAACGTTTTAACCATTTTCCAAAGCATACCTCATTACATACATAAGATAAGGCATCACCAATGTATCAATAGATTATACTTTTAACAAATACATTGTTATATACACATATAGTAACGCATCTTGATTAATCAGTCATCACTACGAATTCTCATTTTACAATGAAAGCGAACATCTTCATGTAGTCTCCATATTTGCCATTACCTCATGGATATATCTATCTTAACATCTAATTTTCTTCAAAATACAAGTGTGATACATTTCTTTCATGGCTTTTGGGTATGCCCTGAATATTGTTTTTAGATTTGACAATTGACTTAGAGTCTTATATCCTTGATTCTAACTAAACAATATTGGCATGATTTTCAGATCCCTATTAACCTAATATCGATGAAAAAAACAATTTAACATTGAGTGCCAGGAACAGATTAGATAGTTAGGAACTATACTCTCTATGCACCCCAATAATCAAGTAGTACTAAAACACCTAATTATTTATATTGCAGCATGTGGGTCAGCTGAATTATCAATTCCACTGCAGATGCTTACATCTTAAACAGCACTTTCCTAGAACAGCATGGTATTCAACTTAAAAAGGCTTGATCCTCTTATTGATGTATGAATTATATATTAAAAAAATTATAGTCTTGCCCTACCTAGAAATCTCCAATCGATATAATTCCTTCATGAGGGTGTTCATTAATAAGTCCTAAATTTTGCTATCAGCAATATCCATAGCAACAATTTTACCCAAATTTGTCCAACCACAGTCTACATTTTATTAAAAATATAAAAATAATGCTTCTTTCTCTTCATGGAGTATTATGACCTTATCTTTTAAAATGATATGATATGAACCATCCGCAAATATAAATAGACTGATTTGTCAATCCCATGTAAAGGGAAACTGAAAGAGACACAAGCCATGAAGAAAAATAAGTAATTTAGGAATTACAGTTGATGCACAAACATAAATGAAAACAGAACGAATTTCAATTGTAACATAACTGATTCATATGTCCTTCAGTTGGGGAAACTTTGAAAGACACCTGTGTAAAAATCACTCAATAATTAAAGATTAGAACTGGTCAAAAACCAAACAATTTTACCACCACCCCATAGTTGACACCCACTATGTAAACATCACTAAATAATTAAAATCTGGAACTGGTCCAAAACTACAAAATTAAACCCCCACCACATACTACCGGTTTTTCTTCTTGTATTGATTACCTCCACATTTCAAACACCACCTCAAATCTTCTGTTACATATTAACCCAGAAGCTTTCAACTTGTCAACCCCACATTTTAGGGAAACTGGAAAAAACACCAATCATAAAATCAATGGGGGGGTCCGGCATAGATCCCAATCCAAAACAAATTTCAAACTTCATGAACATCACCTTTCATCGTTAAACTCAATCTTGTTACCTGCGCATATTTTGGCCACACTTCTCTGTTCACCTGCTACATGTGAAAATGAGGCAATTATCAAAATGTTTTTATTTTGGGCCTAATTACGATGTTCGGGGAAGGAACCGCCCGACCTTAGGTAGGCGGTTCCGACAACCCCATTAGGATGTGACTGCACATGTTGCGGTCTCAAACTTCAATTTTTCATGCGGGCTAACACTGCCTGCAGCACAAGCTCCCATTGAAAAATGGAAGTTTGTACACATCCCTGCACCGTGTGGCAGGCACCTCATGGTGCAGGAATGTTGTGCCCCACAGGCCTAATGCGTAGGGCAAGGCAGAAGGGGACCCTGCTAGGGGCCTCCAAAGTCGGTTTCATTCAGCCAATCCATGTCGGAAAGGCCAACATGGATTGGCTGTTGAAAACCAACATCATAATCCCGACGGCGGAAACGCTGTCCTTAAGGGATTACGGTCCAGTTCTGACTGACCGACGGGCTCCGAGTCGGATTCCCCTGCCAGTTTAAACTTCGACCTCCGTCATCCTAATGCGGCAGCTGGAGTTTAAACCTACCATGTCTGTTAGAAAGCCTCCGACCAGCGGTGGAAGACTTTTTGACCAACATCGTAATTAGGCCCATAGTGTTTTCAAGCTTTCCTGCCAAACGGATCTTATACTGGACAAACCCTGGAAATGAAACGAAATACTTCCGGTCATCCCAAACCATCACACTGATAATCCTTACATACAATAACAAATTGCAGTTTGTTTCATTCCAACAGTAATGTCAAATTCATTACCACCCCGCTACATCACAAAACGTATAACTTTCTCTTGTGTTACTCAATACACCAGCATTCATTACAATCCACCATAATAGTCTAATTGAGATTTAAAATGTACCCTGCACCTTTGGCCCAAAATTGATCATATAATTCACAATTACCACTTATAAAAATAATTTGGTACTACTGCACATAAAATTAAAAAAACAATTTGGGGAAAAACAATTTTAGGATTTTTTTTAATGCCCCATCTCGTCTTTGAACCCTTGCACAACTTTCACTGCTCATCCAGTATCTTCTCCTCCAAGCTGTGTCCTATAGTCAACTATTATCAGATTTTGGTTACCATTTCAACTTCACCCTAATTTATTCATTTAAAAAATATAAATGCTATTACATTCTATTATAGGACTCAAAATATCCATAACAAAAATAAATTAACAATATTGAAAAACAGTTTGAATATACTAATCATCAAAATAGAAACCAATAAAGATAGTCATGCCCCAATCCCCGTTGGAGCCACTATGCAACTTTGACTGTTCATCCGGTATCCTCCCCTCCAAGCTACATCCTATAGTCAACAAAAATTTTCAACATCACCTTACTCTTTTAATTTTGAGAAAATTAACTTGATTACATTTGATAAAAAATTATTTAATTTCCACAGCAAAAATTAACAATATAATTCTAGTATAACAAAACATTGAGTTGGAAACCACATTGTGAGTACTTCATTCCATATTTTCGAACCCCTACCTTTCAATAAGTACTCATCCAGTAGCTTCTACCAAAAATTGATATGTAGTAACATTTCACCGATCAGCTTTGAGTAAATAAAGTACCCTTTCAGCTATTTAAATGTCACCAATATCTCAAAGAAATATAACCATTACTTTGTTCTTATCTGTGTCAATCTTTCATTCTGTTATCTTACTTCTAACGTCTATCTTACAGAGAACACCTAAATAATTTGGACCAAAAACTACCTGTAATGCCAGACCTAAAAACCATTGTCACATTTAGTCATACCAATGACTATCTAAATAGAATTCTCTTTTTAATTTTTGTACAGGCATATCACTGATCGGCTTGGAGAGAGAGTCTATTCTGTCAGCTGTTTATACATCATCAATATCTCAGAGCAATGTATACAAATCCCTATCCAAATTGAGGCCAAATTGCATAATCTTCAATTTATTGATCCAGAAAGTTTCTCTTGCTCTAACTTTTTCTCTAAATCACCCCTCACCTTTCACATGTGACATGTCTAATGCCACAACATTGAATCCTTTCCAATTCTAGCATGGAATGTTCTTTCTTAAAATGATTAGCCATAGGATACTTGAAACCACTGCTTCTGATCGCTCTAATGTGCTACGTCCATCTCTCCTTAAATGTTCTTGTTGTGGAACCACAATATTGTCTATTACAAATGCAGATTATTAAAGAAACACAATTAGATGTTTTGCAATTGATGAACAATGTGACCTCATCACAGAGTTTATTGATTGCTTCAGAAAAATTATTTCACTTGTCAGTCACAAACTTACATAAAATGCAGTTCCCACATTTGTAACAACATTTTGGCTTTTCAGGTAGCCACTTTTGAGTGTCTGCTAAAGTTCTAACTTCCTCTTTGTATTTTATAGTCTCACTGGGACTCAAGAGAGTCCTCAAGGGTGGTGCCTTTTTATAAGTGATCAATGGCTTCTCAAGTAAAAGTGTAGAAACCTCAAGGTCTAGGGAAAAGACCTTCCAGTGCTTTAAAACACTTTTGTACATAACATTATTGCCCTCACTGTAGGTAGTAATATACCTCACCTCATCTGTATTAATTCCTGGTTCTCTTACTCTATCTTGCAATAATTAATCTCTGTTGATTTTATTGGCTCTCTGTTTGGCCACTTTCAAAATCTTCTCATTATACCCTCTTTGGAGAAATCCCCTTTGAATCTCCATTGCCTGTTGCTCATATTCATGTTGCAAACTACAATTCCTCTTGGCTCTTAAAAGCTTGCAATAGGTGATATTATCAGTCTGTTTCTTCAAATGTCCAGATCTTGCATGTAGTATGGCAATTGTGGACATTGGCTTTCTAAAAAGTCTGGATACAAGTTTCCCATCATGTACAATCAACTTAAGATCCAAGCAACAAATACCTGTTCTACTGTACTCAAGGCTTAAAGTGACGTTTGATCTAAACTTGTTTTCATGTTGGTGAAAAGACTACACTTCTACACAGACTTTCCAAATCATAATTATATCATCAGTGTAACCTCTCCAATATATAAATATTTCAATGTCTTCTCATCCAATGGTCCAGGCATGCTCCATCTTATACATCCTCATGAAAAAGTTAACACAAAAGGGAGGAAACCTGGAGCCCATCACTGTATCTTTCTTTTGCTGCTATAACTGGTTCTGATAATAGAAGTCATTAGATAACACAAATTCTGATTTGCTTAGATTCATTAAAGAATGCTGCAAAAAGCTTGCTGACTTGGTGAAGAGAAATGTTCTTATTGCTGCTAAACCAATTTCATGTTCAGTGATAGTATACAAAATATTTACATCCATTGTTGCCAACAGATAATCAGGATCCCATGTAATATCTTTTATTTGTCTCAAAATCTATTTTGTGCCCCTAATATATGAGGACAATGTAGAAGCTAGTAAAGAATCTGTCAAACTTTAGTTCTGGGAATGCTTTTAATTCAAGTTTATTCAAAATAAAATTCAACTTACATTTGTTATGTGTTTCCAAATCGTTCAACACCAAATTCTGAAAAATGGCAATTACATTATCAGATTGCATCAACGCAGTTAACTTTGATTTTTGCTTAATATCACTTTCTATAGTATTGTCAGAATCAATATTCAATTGACATGCAAGATCATCAATGTCTTGATCATCTTTATTCTCTATACTCATTAATGTTGATGTATCGAACAACTGTTTACTAGTAAGAGAACTCTCTTCTTTGCATATAAATACATGATCTCTCGTTCTAGGTTTATTTGCAAAAACGTTTTGACTTTTAATTTCCTTGTGAATCTGACGAAATCCACCTTAGACATCAAGTCATCCCATCTGTATGTAGGTGCAAAGCTAAGTCTTTTGTTCAGTACCTTCACTTCCGGTGTCAATAGCCTATCTACAATGTTAACCACTATATTAACTATGTGTTCATTTCCTTGATCTACTGTGCTCTGTTTCTGACTCCCTCTATGTTATTGTTGCCTACTCTTGGATTTTGATTTTCCTCCTTTTTGTCATCTGACTCTCTACCTCGTTCTGTACCTTTGTCTATCTCCATCTCTGAGGGTTGCATTTGTAACATTTTAATTCTTTGAATTTCCTTTAAAAAAGAAGACGATCTTGTTTCTGTTATAGATTTTGATGAGGAAGGATTATCAAGTTCGGACTTAGTACTACTGGCTCCTAAACTAGAGACTTCACTTGCGATTGAAATATCCTCACCTCCAGAACTCTGATATTGATTATTCTTCATAGTGCTATTGAATTTCTTACCATATGTAACTATTCATCCAAATTTGTAATCCCTTTCATCTCTGAGAAATGTAACCTTCTTTATATCTTGTAATTCTGCCTGGTATTTGACAATAACACCATCTAAGATCTCGTAGTTTCTTTTGCGTTTTTCTGGACAATTTAATAGCTCAATATCTTTTTTGTATCCTCTATATATGTCAATCAGGACTATAGCAATTTCAACATGTTTGTATGGGTACGCGCACATGCACAGACTTCCAATGCACAAAGTCAAATAATCAGCAGCATCAGTCCAAATAAAATAGGGTGATCATGCAAAAACAGCTATTTTCCTACACTCTGCAGATCCAGGGAACCCTCATCGAGCAAAGGTAACATATTCCTTTGTGCAATTGTATTAGTTTATTTTAACAGTTTTACATCTGAAAAATCTTTGCAGATTTTGATCCATAAATGTTAAACAAGTCCGCCTTAACGCCTCCAATTTTTGCCGATCTCATTTTTGTTAGGCTTAGAACTCTGCACACTTTGCCACTGCTAACCAGTGCTAATGTGCTTGTGTTCTCTCCCCTAAACATGGTAGAATTGGCATACACCCAATTAGTACATTTAATTTACTTGTAAATCCCTAGAAAAGTGGTACTGCATGGGCCTGTAAGCTAAATGCTATCAGTGGGCCTGCAGCACTGATTGTGCCACCCACTTAAGCAACTCTTTAAACATGCCCTTGCAGTCTGTGTGTGCAGTTTCAAACTGTTATTTCAATCTGGAAAAGTAAACCTTTTGTCAAGCCCAAACTTTCCTTTTTTAATACATATAAGTCTCTCCTAAGGTCGGCCCTGAACAGCCCAGAGACAGGGTGCAATGTATTTAAAAGCCTGGCCATGTACATTTAAGTTCATAGCAGTAAAAAACTCTTAAATTCGTTTTTCTCTACTGCAATGCCTACCTCTCCCATAGGATAACATTGAGTTACCTTATTACATTTGTCATAACTTTCATTTAGGAGTAGGTAGGCAGATCCAGTTTGTTGTCTAAACAATTGTGATGAAAAGCCCACTTTCATATTAAAGTCTGATTTTTAGACACATTTCAGAAAATGCTGCTTTTAGAAAGTTGGAATTTTTTGTCCTTTGTCACTAGCCTTTTGTGTCCCAAGATAAGCTGAGTGGGATCGGGGGGGTGGACGCAGGGAATGCCGGACACCTCAGGGGGTAGGAAGCCTCTAGAAACATGTCCTACTTCAAAGAGGGCACCAGATATAAATATTGGACCTCAGATCTCAAATCTTCAGTACACATCTGGACCTGTGGAAGTCTCAGAAGAAGGACTGATACGCTGCTTCACTGCAAGAAGGACTGTCACTCTGCTGCCCTCCTGCAAGAGTGAGAAGGACTGGACCTGCATCTTGAATCCAGGACCATCAGAATTAATCCATGGGCTAGTTGGCTGATCTCTTGACCAGAGCCTCAGGGTCAGAAGGTTCCAACTACCTTGAAACCAGTCCCTGAACTCTGCTTTCTGTTAGTCCTACCCCCCAAGTGGTGCCACCCCTGTACTGGAACCTTGGAAGTGGGCCTGAAGGTGGATTGCCAACTCAACTGTGGTGCCATCAGAGCTAATGCAAAACCTCCTATAAACTCTGCATCAGAGCTGCTGTTTGGCGCATCGCCTCACCAAACTCTGCATTGGAACTGCTGCATGACACATCCCCAATGCAGGACTTTGCAACACATCTCACAGTCCCTTTGGAACCGCCAATATGCGGCGCATCCTCGATGCAGGTCTTCACTTTGCAAGCCCCTCATTAATGGCATTCCTTGTTGATGACAGAGGATTCTGCATCGCAAGCCCCTTGTCAACAACATCCTCAACGACAATGCAGGACCTTGCATTGCAGTCCTGCAGCATACTGTAACCTCTGCTACACGACGCATCTCTGCTCCAGGACCTTACATCGCCTCAACTGCACGACGCATCTCTGATGTGGGATCTCGCAATTCTTCACAACTAGGATTAAGGTATTCTTACTTAGTGGGCCTAACATGGTCCCTGTAGCTCGCCCGTGCTGCATTGCAGTTAGCATGAACTTGTGACCTTTCCTGGTCTGGCACGACCAAATCACCATAGTTGGCGTTTTGTGTTTTGTGGAGCTATACTTAAATTTTTAAAATTGCATATCTCCGGTTCTACTGATTAGAGTTTTGACATTTTGCTCTTAAATTATTTATTGTATTTTACTCAATTTTTCTAAATTGGTGTGGGATTTTTCTTGTGTTGTGTATCACTTTATTACTGTTTGAAGTGCTACATAAATACTTTACACAATGCCTCTAAGTTAAGCATGACTCCGTTTGTGCCAAGCTATGAGAGGGTTAAGCACAGATTAATTTTGAGTTTTCTTGTGACCTTACCCTGAGAAGGATTGTGGTTACTGCTTGAGCAGGGTTTCACCCCCACAACCAGTAACCTAAGTTCTTACAACAAATAATTCATAAATTAACTGCAAAGTGTCCTCTATAAATTAATGCTTCAATTTCCACCAGACATAATTTTGTAATGAAACTTTGCTGAACAGATTTACAACAAACCTTCATGAGGTGCTTTTTCTCAGTAAAGTTCTAGGCCCAGAATCTTAACACTGTCATGCAATGCAGCGCAGCCTCTTAGGAGGCTGCCCTGTGTGACAGGGAGAGAGCAGGAGAGCACCATATTCACAGAGAAATGGCACTCTCCTCCCCTCTCCCTAGTGCAGATCTCAGCTGCCATATGCCAGGCACACACCTTAGCGCGAAGGCGCTAGGGTGCGTATCTGAGTCTATCGTAGGTTTTCCTCTTACTGAAATTACCATGCATCTTCAGGGAGTGGCCTTTTGGGTGAAGATTTTTAGGGGTGGGCGGGGTTCCCCATTCTGAAATTCAATCTTGGTCAGACCTTGTAATTGATAAGTTGGCAACTATAAGGTCACCCCAGTCCAGTTCTGAAAAAGCTGTCTCTGTCTCAATTCTGACTGCATCTCTCCTAAGCAGAAGGGAAAGCAAACGTTATCCGAAGCAACAAAAAATTATAAGCTTTCAACTCTAGTGCACCAACAATTGATGTACCGGATGTTTTCAAAAAGGAGTTCCATGAGTTCAGCACCCATGGATAAGGGGAGTGGCACCCACCCATGCATGGAGACATCTCAATTGAAATTCAATGGTATGGCTGGCACTGCCAAACCCTTACTTAGATCCTTTGGGCAGGCAACTAAACCTAGAAGGAAGTATGCCATGCCAAAAAGACCCTAATACTGTTGCTGGCCTCAGTGTGAATCCTCAGAGAAGGGGGGAAGGAGCTGGTCTCCCTTGTAACCAGTGTGGTACAGAATCTGTGTGGCATGGGATGAACTTCATGGCCTTCAGTATGCACAAACCTTGAAAGTACCGAAGTTCTGACCCAGCAAGCAAATCTCATTATTCTCTTGGAATATATGTGTCCTCGCCCAAAAACAGCATAACACCAATCTCCTTGAATATTGAGAGTAATTAAAAATCATCACTCTTCAAGAAACCCGGACCACCGCAGAACGCCCCATAACTGGTTACCTTGAGTTCAACAAGTTTGCCTCTAAAGAGCATAACAATGGCAGGCCTAAAGAGGCCTCTCTCTATATGTCACCATGAAACTTAAGGTCTTGATTGAAACCATATAAATGTAAGAAAACTGGCTTCCAGTAGCTAAACTGATAATTGTCTGCTAATTATATCTACATCAACCCATGTTTGAGGGAAAAATGACCCGTTTTATTTCCATCCTATGTGAAATGGGCAGGGACCACTAAAAAGCTAACTGCTTCATAACTGGAGATTTCAGTGCAAATCTATTCCAAGATAGTAATGATGTGGCTATACAGCAGGTTCAGGATTGCTCAGACTGTTGCTGTAACTGTGCAGCTTATAAGAAACTGACACATCTGTATAGATGCATCAGTTTCCCTGCACCTGCGTGCGAAACCCTTGCGTTACCATGCATGCGCCGTATTTATAATACGGTGCACCATGGGGCAAGGATTGACAGATGCATCCAAAATGTTGACGCATCTGTTGGCCCAAACGTCATGCATTGCTGGAGTCGTGTCGCAAGCATGACGCAACTCCTGCAATGCATGGGGAGGCCTATTCCTAATACACTGCGTCACTCCTTACGCCTGCTCTAAGCAGGCGTAGGGTTTTGATGCAGTTGTGTCCTAGATGTGGCGCAGTGAAATATTGTAGATTTCACTGTGTCACTTCTACGAGGCTTTACCGCGTGGGAACGTCCACCCTGCATGCATTATACATGACGCAGGGCTTTACAAGGGGACGCATCTCCCTAGATGCGTCACGCTGTAAATAGGCCACAATGTGGCGCATTGTTTATGCTGCCGATGCGTCACAAAAACTGACGCAACAGTGGCGCAAAAGTGTCGCAAGGGGCTTGTAAATCTGCCCCTAAGTTTTTACTGAAACAGAAACACCATGGGGCTTATTTGCAAGCCCCTTGCGCCACCTGTACGTCACTTTTCCCATGTTAAAACTTACGCAAAATTGGCGCAAGGGGCTTGTACATAAGCCCCCATGTCTCTTGCATTATGCATTTTAGCTTTCTTCCATCATAGATTCAGAAGTGTATCGTTTTTATGTGTCTTTATAGCCAAATTAATTTGCACTCGAATCTTGAGCTGTTTGTTAGGCCATTCAGTAACTCTCATTTCACAGTAATAGCATAGCTATTTGATTCACTGCTGAGTAATAATGATAATTTGTCTTTTTTTTTATTCTGTCAGCTGTTTATACATCATCAATATCTCAGAGCAATGTATACAAATCCCTATCCAAATTGAGGCCAAATTGCATAATCTTCAATTTATTGATCCAGAAAGTTTCTCTTGCTCTAACTTTTTTCTCTAAATCACCCCTCACCTTTCACATGTGACATGTCTAATGCCACAACATTGAATCCTTTCCAATTCTAGCATGGAATGTTCTTTCTTAAAATGATTAGCCATAGGATACTTGAAACCACTGCTTCTGATCGCTCTAATGTGCTACGTCCATCTCTCCTTAAATGTTCTTGTTGTGGAACCAAAATATTGTCTATTACAAATGCAGATTATTAAAGAAACACAATTAGATGTATTGCAATTGATGAACAATGTGATCTCATCACAGAGTTTATTGATTGCTTCAGAAAAATTATTTCACTTGTCAGTCACAAACTTACATAAAATGCAGTTCCCACATTTGTAACAACATTTTGGCTTTTCAGGTAGCCACTTTTGAGTGTCTGCTAAAGTTCTAACTTCCTCTTTGTATTTTATAGTCTCACTGGGACTCAAGAGAGTCCTCAAGGGTGGTGCCTTTTTATAAGTGATCAATGGCTTCTCAAGTAAAACTGAAGAAACCTCAGGGTCTAGGGAAAAGACCTTCCAGTGCTTTAAAACACTTTTGTACATAACATTATTGCCCTCACTGTAGGTAGTAATATACCTCACCTCATCTGTATTAATTCCTGATTCTCTTACTCTATCTTGCAATAATTAATCTCTGTTGATTTTATTGGCTCTCTGTTTGGCCACTTTCAAAATCTTCTCATTATACCCTCTTTGGAGAAATCCCCTTTGAATCTCCATTGTCTGTTGCTCATATTCATGTTGCAAACTACAATTCCTCTTGGCTCTTAAAAGCTTGCAATAGGTGATATTATCAGTCTGTTTCTTCAAATGTCCAGATCTTGCATGTAGTATGGCAATTGTGGACATTGGCTTTCTAAAAAGTCTGGATACAAGTTTCCCATCATGTACAATCAACTTAAGATCCAAGCAACAAATACCTGTTCTACTGTACTCAAGGCTTAAAGTGACGTTTGATCTAAACTTGTTTTCATGTTGGTGAAAAGCCTACACTTCTACACAGACTTTCCAAATCATAATTATATCATCAGTGTAACCTCTCCAATATATAAATATTTCAATGTCTTCTCATCCAATGGTCCAGGCATGCTCCATCTTATACATCCTCATGAAAAAGTTAACACAAAAGGGAGGACACCTGGAGCCCATCACTGTATCTTTCTTTTGCTGCTATAACTGGTTCTGATAATAGAAGAAGTCATTAGATAACACAAATTCTGATTTGCCTAGATTCATTAAAGAATGCTGCAAAAAGCTTGCTGACTTGGTGAAGAGAAATGTTCTTATTGCTGCTAAGCCAATTTCATGTTCAGTGATAGTATACAAAATATTTACATCCATTGTTGCCAACAGATAATCAGGATCCCATGTAATATCTTTTATTTGTCTCAAAATCTATTTTGTGCCCCTAATATATGAGGACAATGTAGAAGCTAGTAAAGAAGCGAGGAAAACATAAATATACTCAGAGACCCGTTCCGTATGTGATCCTATCCCACACATAATTAGTCATCCTGGAGGTGGTCTTCCCTCTTTATGTATCTTAGGCAAAAAGAAAATAATCAAAGTTGAAGAATATGTTACATTCAAATAATTATACACATTCGTATTCAATAATTGTGTATCCAAATAAATCTTCAATTTTAACTTAAGAGATTTTCTTGATGAATCAAGAACAGACTGTTCTACTTTCATGTAATTGAAACAATCATTCAATTATCTTAAAGTCTGAGAATTGTAGTCCTTAAAAAGCACTACCACAATACTTCCTCCCTTATCTGCTTTTCTTAGAACAATCAATCTGTCAAACTTTAGTTCTGGCAATGCTTTTAATTCATCTTTATTCAAAATAAAATTCAACTTACATTTGTTATGTGTTTCTAAATCGTTCAACACCAAATTCTGAAAAATGGCAATTACATTATCAGATTGCATCAACGCAGTTAACTTTGATTTTTGCTTAATATCACTTTCTATAGTATTGTCAGAATCAATATTCAATTGACATGCAAGATCATCAATGTCTTGATCATCTTTATTCTCTATACTCATTAATGTTGATGTATCGAACAACTGTTTACTAGTAAGAGAACTCTCTTCTTTGCATATAAATACATGATCTCTCGTTCTAGGTTTATTTGCAAAAAACGTTTTGACTTTTAATTTCCTTGTGAATCTGACGAAATCCACCTTAGACATCAAGTCATCCCATCTGTATGTAGGTGCAAAGCTAAGTCTTTTGTTCAGTACCTTCACTTCCGGTGTCAATAGCCTATCTAAAGTGTTAACCACTATATTAACTATTTGTTCATTTCCTTGATCTACTGTGCTCTGTTTCTGACTCCCTCTATGTTATTGTTGCCTACTCTTGGATTTTGATTTTCCTCCTTTTGTCATCTGACTCTCTACCTCGTTCTGTACCTTTGTCTATCTCCGTCTCTGAGGGTTGCATTTGTAACATTTTAATTCTTTGAATTTCCTTTAAAAATGAAGACGATCTTGTTTCTGTTATAGATTTTGATGAGGAAGGATTATCAAGTTCGGACTTACTACTACTGGCTCCTAAACTAGAGACTTCACTTGCGATTGAAATATCCTCACCTCCAGAACTCTGATATTGATTATTCTTCATAGTGCTATTGAATTTCTTACCATATGTAACTATTCATCCAAATTTGTAATCCCTTTCATCTCTGAGAAATGTAACCTTCTTTATATCTTGTAATTCTGCCTGGTATTTGACAATAACACCATCTAAGATCTCGTAGTTTCTTTTGCGTTTTTTCTGGACAATTTAATAGCTCAATATCTTTTTTTGTATCCTCTATATATGTCAATCAGGACTATAGCAATTTCAACATGTTTGTATGGGTACGCGCACATGCACAGACTTCCAATGCACAAAGTCAAATAATCAGCAGCATCAGTCCAAAAAAAAATAGGGTGATCATGCAAAAACAGCTATTTTCCTACCCTCTACAGATCCAGGGAACCCTCATCGAGCAAAGGTAACATATTCCTTTGTGCAATTGTATTAGTTTATTTTAACAGTTTTACATCTGAAAAATCTTTGCAGATTTTGATCCATAAATGTTAAACAAGTCCGCCTTAACGCCTCCAATTTTTGCCGATCTCATTTTTGTTAGGCTTAGAACTCTGCACACTTTGCCACTGCTAACCAGTGCTAATGTGCTTGTGTTCTCTCACCTAAACATGGTAGAATTGGCATACACCCAATTAGTATATTTAATTTACTTGTAAATCCCTAGAAAAGTGGTACTGCATGGGCCTGTAAGTTAAATGCTATCAGTGGGCCTGCAGCAAACTGCAGGCCCACTGCTGCATGACACATCCCCAATGCAGGACTTTGCAACACATCTCACAGTCCCTTTGGAACCGCCAATATGCGGCTCATCCTCGATGCAGGTCTTCACTTTGCAAGCCCCTCATTAATGGCATTCCTTGTTGATGACAGAGGATTCTGCATCGCAAGCCCCTTGTCAACAACATCCTCAACGACAATGCAGGACCTTGCATTGCAGTCCTGCAGCTTCCCGTAACCTCTGCTACACAACGCATCTCTGCTCCAGGACCTTGCATCGCCTCAACTGCACGACGCATCTCTGATGTGGGATCTCGCAATTCTTCGTAACTATTATTAAGGTATTCTTACTTAGTGGGCCTAACATGGTCCCTGTAGCTCGCCCGTGCTGCATTGCAGTTAGCATAAACTTGTGACCTTTCCTTGTCTGGCACGACCAAATCACCATAGTTGGCGTTTTGTGTTTTTTGGAGCTATACTTAAATCTTTAAAATTGCATATCTTCGGTTCTACTGATTAGAGTTTTGACATTTTGCTCTTAAATTATTTATTGTATTTTACTCAATTTTTCTAAATTGGGGTGGGATTTTTCTTGTGTTGTGTATCACTTTATTACTGTTTGAAGTGCTACATAAATACTTTACACAATGCCTCTAAGTTAAGCATGACTCCGTTTGTGCCAAGCTATGAGAGAGTTAAGCACAGATTAATTTGGGGTTTGCTTGTGACTTTACCCTGAGAAGGATTGTGGTTACTGCTTGAGCAGGGTTTCACCCCCACAACCAGTAACCTAAGTTCTTACAACAAATAATTCATAAATTAACTGCAAAGTGTCCTCTATAAATTAATGCTTCAATTTCCACCAGACATAATTTTTTAATGAAACTTTGCTGAACAGATTTACAACAAACCTTCATGAGGTGCTTTTTCTCAGTAAAGTTCTAGGCCCAGAATCTTAACACTGTCATGCAATGCAGCACAGCCTCTTAGGAGGCTGCCCTGTGTGACAGGGAGAGAGCACCATATTCACAGAGAAATGGCACTCTCCTCCCCTCTCTCTAGTGCAGATCTCAGCTGCCATATGCCAGGCACACACCTTAGCGCGAAGGCGCTAGGGTGCGTATCTGAGTCTAGCGTGGGTTTTCCTCTTACTGAAATTACCATGCATCTTCAGGGAGTGGCCTTTTGGGTGAAGATTTTTAGGGGTGGGCGGGGTTCCCCATTCTGAAATTCAATCTTGGTCAGACCTTGTAATTGATAAGTTGGCAACTATAAGGTCACCCCAGTCCAGTTCTGAAAAAGCTGTCTCTGTCTCAATTCTGACTGCATCTCTCCTAAGCAGAAGGGAAAGCAAACGTTATCCGAAGCAACAAAAAATTATAAGCTTTCAACTCTAGTGCACCAACAATTGATGTACCGGATGTTTTCAAAAAGGAGTTCCATGAGTTCAGCACCCATGGATAAGGGGAGTGGCACCCACCCATGCATGGAGACATCTCAATTGAAATTCAATGGTATGGCTGGCACTGCCAAACCCTTACTTAGATCCTTTGGGCAGGCAACTAAACCTAGAAGGAAGTATGCCATGCCAAAAGACCCTAATACTGTTGCTGGCCTCAGTGTGAATCCTCAGAGAAGGGGGGAAGGAGCTGGTCTCCCTTGTAACCAGTGTGGTACAGAATCTGTGTGGCATGGGATGAACTTCATGTCCTTCAGTATGCACAAACCTTGAAAGTACCAAAGTTCTGACCCAGCAAGCAAATCTCATTATTCTCTTGGAATATATGTGTCCTCGCCCAAAAACAGCATAACACCAATCTCCTTGAATATTGAGAGTAATTAAAAATCATCACTCTTCAAGAAACCCGGACCACCGCAGAACGCCCCATAACTGGTTACCTTGAGTTCAACAAGTTTGCCTCTAAAGAGCATAACAATGGCAGGCCTAAAGAGGCCTCTCTCTATATGTCACCATGAAACTTAAGGTCTTGATTGAAACCATATAAATGAAAGAAAACTGGCTTCCAGTAGCTAAACTGATAAACGTCTGCTAATTATATCTACATCAACCCATGTTTGAGGGAAAAATGACCCATTTTATTTCCATCCTATGTGAAATGGGCAGGGACCACTAAAAAGCTAACTGCTTCATAACTGGAGATTTCAGTGCAAATCTATTCCAAGATAGTAATGATGTGGCTTTACAGCAGGTTCAGGATTGCTCAGACTGTTGCTGTAACTGTGCAGCTTATAAGAAACTGACACATCTGTATAGATGCATCAGTTTCCCTGCGCCTGCGTGCGAAACCCTTGCGTTACCATGCATGCGCCGTATTTATAATACAGTGCACCATGGGGCAAGGATTGACAGATGCATCCGAAATTTTGACGCATCTGTTGGCCCAAAAGTCATGCATTGCTGGAGTCGTGTCGCAAGCATAACGCAACTCCTGCAATGCATGGGGAGGCCTATTCCTAATACACTGCGTCACTCCTTACGCCTGCTCTAAGCAGGCGTAGGGTTTTGATGCAGTTGTGTCCTAGATGTGGCGCAGTGAAATATTGTAGATTTCACCGTGTCACTTCTACGAGGCTTTACCGCGTGGGAACGTCCACCCTGCATGCATTATACATGACGCAGGCTTTACAAGGGGACGCATCTCCCTAGATGCGTCACGCTGTAAATAGGCCACAATGTGGCGCATTGTTTATGCTGCCGATGCGTCACAAAAACTGACGCAACAGTGGCGCAAAAGTGTCGCAAGGGGCTTGTAAATCTGCCCCTAAGTTTTTACTGAAACAGAAACACCATGGGGCTTATTTGCAAGCCCCTTGCGCCACCTGTACGTCACTTTTCCCATGATAAAAATTACGCAAAATTGGCGCAAGGGGCTTGTACATAAGCCCCCATGTCTCTTGCATTATGGATTTTAGCTTTCTTCCATCATAGATTCAGAAGTGTATCGTTTTTATGTGTCTTTATAGCCAAATTAATTTGCACTAGAATCTTGAGCTGTTTGTTAGGCCATTCAGTAACTCTCATTTCACAGTAATAGCATAGCTATTTGATTCACTGCTGAGTATTAATGATAATTTGTCTTTTTTACGAATTGTTTGCATAATTCAATAACTGGTTTTGTTCACATTGTTCCATCAGTAATGGTTTTCAGTACTCGAACAATAAACATTTGTTGTTGACCCTTCCTTTAACTGTAATACTCTTAGCAGAGCTCCATGAAACATAACACACCAAGAGTAATGTTACAAAGAAGACAAAGCGCAGGTAAGTGTAGAACTCTTCTTTATTCGTCTTCACACCACCACAAGTTCCAGTCAGCTGGAGTGCACTGTGGAATGTTGGCAAACAGGGACCAGGGCCGTACCAACTGGGACAGGGAGGAGGGGGTCCGGAATATACCATGGAATGGAGATTACAAAACACCTCCTTGCATAGGGAGAGAGAAGGAAAGAAGGGAAGAGGAGAGAAAGAGAGGCAAAGAGCTGAAGGGGAGAGAGGAGACAAAGATGCAATGCATGAGATACAAAAGCAAGAACCTTCACTTTACACAATAATCTCTAACCCACACAGGAGTGGACTTGGTTCTCAGAGATCTCCTGGGCATTGGTAACTCTGACTCGCTCTCTAGAACGTCACCCCCTTGATTGTGATGAATGATTCTGTCCATGCTCCAGGTTTGTCCATTCTCTAGTTGGACAACATTTTTCCCCACTTTGGATATTCTGCAAGACTCAGAGAACGAGGACGCTTCTCTTCTGCGTGGTTTGGGCAGGTCCACGCGGACCCATTCTCCCTCTTTGAACACTTGGGATTTGACGTGCTTGGGTTGGTCATATCTGTCTTTGTATTTGTTCTGGTGTTCGTCCACCCTTCTGGAAATTTCACTGCGGTTGACCACACAAGTATCATTTCTTTTCAACCCTGGAGGAGACAGTCTTGTTTTAGGGACTCTTCCTTTGAGAGAGGTGAACGGGGAAATTCCTGTTACACTATTGGGGGTGAAGCGATAAGCCCAAATAGTCTCCATTAAGGCAGAGTTGGCCGGTGTCCCCATGACTTCTGCCCACTGAAGGCATTCTTTGAACATACGGTTGATCCGCTCCACAAGTCCATTAGCGCGGGGACAATACAAAGCTGTCTTGTGATGATTGATGCCCCTGTATGACAAAAACTCTTTCATATTTTCAGAGGTGAATTGCACCCCATTGTCTGTAACCAGGGTGTCAGGTATACCCTCATCACAAAAAACACCTTCCAAGAATTGTGTGAGAACTTTTGTGTCGATTTGATGTACACATTTATATACCACCCAACGAGAGTGATAGTCCACTAATACTAAAATGAAGCGTTCTTTTAAACTTTTTAGGTTGAGGGGACCTATAATGTCAAGGGCCAACTTGGACTATGGCCTGTCTGGAACCTCCACCGGAGACAGTGGAGGTTTGCGGGTTTGTTGAATCTTGTCACTGCGGCTACAATCCAAACAATTTTTCACAACGTTCTCAGTCATAGCATCCATGCCTGGCCACCAGTAGTCCAAGCGAATTTTGTTCTTGGTGAGACTACGCCCTAAATGACCCATGTGAGCCAGATCAACTATTTTCTCTCTTAGATTCTCAGGTGGAACCACTTTCTCCCCAAGGCAAACAATACCTTCTTGTATATTCAATTCTAGTCTTACATCCCAGTATTTACACAGGTTTGCTGGAACGTCACTTTTAGAAGCAGGCCACCCATTTCTGATGAAATTTTGATAGAACACATTTCAGCATCAGCTTGCACAGAAATATCCCATTCCTCCTTGTTCAGACAAGTAAGTTGGAGTATGACATCATCACAATCATAAGAAACAGTTTTGCATTCGTCTACTGGTGGAGAACGGGATAATAAATCAGCAACAATGTTTTGGGAACCTGGCACATACTTAACACTGAAATTGTACCCTTCAAGCCCTAGGATCCATCTGGCAATCCTGGGGGTGGTTCTAGTCGACCCTTTTATGGTAAATGCAAACATGAGGGGTTTGTGGTCAGTCTTTACAGTAAATGGAATACCCCACAGAAAGAACCGGAAATGTTTGATCGCCCAATAGCAGTCAAGTGCCTCTTTTTCGACTACAGAGTAGTTCAATTCTGCGCCCTTAAGGGCACGGGAGGCAAATGCGACGATCTGTTCTTTACCGTCAGCAATTTGGGTGAGACTAGCTCCCAGGCCTTTGTTGCTGGCATCGGTGCAAAGGATAGTAGGTTTGGTGGGGTCGAACCTTCCCAGGGATGGGGCAGAAATGATACATTCTTTTACAGTTTCAAAGGCATCATGACAGTTGTCAGACCATACAAAGGGAGTTCTGGATTTGAGCAAACACCGTAGGGGTTCAACTATGGAAGCATAATTTTTAACGAACTTAGAGTAATATTCGGATAGACCCAAGAATGATTTGAGATCCTGAACGCAAGTGGGTGCAGCAGTGTTACGAATAGCCTCCACCAGGTCCAAATTGGGTCTGATACCATCCTGCGAAATGGTGTGCCCAAGGTACTCAACCGATCCCACACCAATACGACATTTTTCCTTTTTGAGAGTGAGACCAGCTTTTCCCAAGTTGGATAACACCATTCTGAGGGTGGAATTGTGTTCCTCCAAATCCTTCCCATAGATGAGTATGTCATCCTGGGAGCAAAGGGTTCTGGGAAGGTCTTTTAGAACGTGTTGCATGATCCTCTGGAAGGCGGCAGCCGCAGAGGCCAACCCAAATGGCATTCGTAGGAATTGGAATGCTCCCAGAGCAGTAACAAAGGAAGTTAGGTGACGTGAGTTTGGGTGCAGCTCTACCTGGTGGTAGGCTGAGGACAAATCCAGGAAGCTGAAACAGCTGGCACCTTTGATAAGGGTGAGGACTTCATGTATGCGGGGAAGGGGGTGCCTATCCACCCAGATGTTCTCATTGAGGTCCCTGAGCTCCACACACAACCTGATGTCTTTACTGGACGCTTTGGTGGTGAGAACAATGGGGGCCAACCACTGTGAGCATTCGATAGGTTCAATTACGCTTAAGGACAATAATCTGTCGAGTTCAGTGCGAAGGGGGGCTTGCATCATGTATGGTATGGGTCTGACCTTGTGTGCCACAGGCTTGGTGTTGGATTTTAACTTTATGGAGTGTTGGTAATCCTTAAGTAAACCCAACTCATCGGAAAAACTTTGGGGAAATCGTTGCATACTTCCATCCCCCAACTGAGGGATCCACCAATAAAACCTGATCAGGACTGTTGGGATCTAGTTTGATGCCCAGTTCCCTTTGATGTTTCCACCCTAACAAGTTAGATCCCTTCTGGGTGACGTAAATCCTGCCCACCGTATTCCTGCCCTTAAACCCAATTTCCATGGTGGTCATGCCCAACAAGGGTATGGGATCCCCATTGTAACCACCCGGTTGAATGTCAGGGGGCAGTATGGTCTCTTGCCAAGAGGGAAAAAGTTGGGAGAATACCTTAGCATCAACAAGAGTGTATGGGGAACATGAATCAGCGAAGACAGTTACAGGTTTATTGTCCAGGGTGATATTGCAAGAAGGAAATTTGGCTGTATCATCAGTATCTTTAAGTTGAAAGATTAATTTAGTCTCAGGGAACGATTCTTGTTCAATTGACAACACAGATTTGGAGCGCTGATCTCTACAAACCCTGGTCAAATGTCCCCTTTTTCCACATTTGTGGCAAATAACAGAACAGGCTTGGCATATGGGATTGTTCGCAAGATGGCTCGGGCTCCCGCACTTATAACACTTGAGTTTGGTTCCAGGAGGAAACGTATTAGCAGACTTACTTTTAGTATCTTTACCTGTATCGTGTTTGCCTATGGCATTGACCTCTGTGGATTTGTCCCCATCTCCTTTCATAGCAACCATGCAGTCTGCTGTATGCTCAATCCCCACAGCTATGTCAATGGCTTCCTTGAGATCTGGGTTTGCAACAAGAAGTCTCTCCTGAATCTTAGGATTGTTGGTGCACCTAACCAACTGATCCCTAATAAGAGACTCTTGAAGAGATTCAAACTCACATGTGTTCGCTAGGCCCTTTAACGCAGCAATGAACGGTTTAACTTGTTCACTTTTCCCTTGTGTTCTTGAAAAGAACTTATGCCTCTAAAACACCACATTAATTTTCTTGCTGAAGTGTTTTTCTAATTTGTTGACTGCTACCAGGTACACATTTTCATCATCATCACTATCACTTTCCCCATCAGCTGATACAGAAATATCATCATAAACCTTACGGCCCTCAATCCCTAAGTTGTGCAGTAGAGTATGTAGTTTGCGTAGAGCGGAAAATTTCTCCCCACCAATAGCAATAAGGTAGGACTCTAATAATCCAAACCATTGCTTCCATGGCAGCAAGGGTTCACCCCCCTCGTTGAGGAAGGGTGGAGGTTGCGACATGTTATCCGCTGCCATGTTAGACCCAAACAAGGGAAGCACAGAAAGACTGCTGAAATAAATAGAGGTGACAGCAAAAGTACTTCTTAAAAATACAAATGTCCCCTAGGGGAGAAAGTAACCTTAGTCTTGACTAAAATGAATATAGTAAGCTGTGCCCGTCAGCGTGAAGTGACACGTAGGGCAACTGCGTGAGTGAAACGGTGGAGTAAACTCCCACACCGGCTTGTGCGCTGCACGTAGCTGTGCCATCAGTGTTGAAATAAAAACGAAGGAAATTGACTCCTCTTAGCAGAAACAGGATCTTAAGTGGTGAAGAAAGATTTCCACACCAAGGGGCCGATTCTGATCTCGGCCGGTAGGGCTCCGAATCGGATTCGGCTTAACCGGATCCGATTCGGAGCCCTATTGCCCGACCGATTCGTACGCGCGTCCGGGCGAGCGAGTACGATGCGAAATCGCCGACCGACTCGTCCGGGCGTCCCGACCGCTCCGACCGACTCGTTCCCGGGTCTAACCGCACCGACCGACTCGCTCGGACTCGACTCGCACCGCGCAATGGAGACGTTCCCCGGCCGGGTAAGTACGATGCGCGCCGCGAGCAGTCCGACCGAGCCGCGCACTCTGGCTCCAAAGAGCAGTCGGAGCCGTACTTTGGGGGTCCGTGTCGGAGCCCCCTGTACACGTAGCAGCGCGAGTCGCACACAGGGGGGACCCCTGGGTCCCCCCTACCTGTGCGTGTACGGCACGAGTCGCATCGCCGCGTACACGCTGTAGGGGGCGCCCTTGTCCGCCTCGCACCCATTGAGTCAATGGGAGCCCGCGTACGCGTTGTACGACAGGCTCCCATTGACTTCAATGGGAGTCCGACCGACTCGAGTCCGATGGCATACGTGCGCATCGTACTCGTTCGGTCGGGCTGCACGGGTCCGATTCGGTCGGAAATCTCTCTGGGTCCGGCTCGGTCGGAGAGATTTCCGGCCCGAATCAGAATCGGCCCCCAAGTAGGGAATGCAGCCAAAAGCTGTGCCCATCAGCGTGCAACAGGCAATAAAGTAGGAACAGCTGTGCCCGTCAGCGTGAGGATGCAGGCGGGACGAAATGACTATAAACAAAGAGGAAAATAATAATTTCAAGAACGGTGGAGTGATACTCCCACACCGCGTGAGGTAAACAGTGAAAGCTGTGCCTATCAGCATGAGGCAGGCAAAGAGAATTAACTACGATGGAGTCAGGCTCCCACGTCATGACGAGAGTTGTCAGAAACAGCTGTGCTCGTCAGCGTGAAGGGACGAGCCAGTGATTTTGACAGAAACCCAAGAGGGTTGAATTTGCCGTAGCCACGCCTTGAGGAGTGGCTGAGAGCAAGGAAACAGCTGTAGGCCAATGTCGAACAAGCCCCGCCCGGGGAGGAGTGGCTGGAGACGTGAGGGAAAGGCGTTTCTCTCACCGTCGTGTGAGACGCAGCTCTGCCCAAGCAGGAAAGCAGAGGTAGTCCGTGGACAGCAAAGAGGACGGAGAGGAGGCAGCAAAGGAGGCACCCACCAGAGACCAGCCAACCACTCGGAGTTGAGGCGATTTGAAGAAAATAGCAAAGGAGCTCGCCAGAGAGCCAGGGGAAAGCTCTTCACGCCAAGGGAACAAGGACAAGGCAGGGTCTCGGAAGCGTGAGCATGCCCTGCCAAGCAAAGAGTGACCTGGACAGTAGTAGCGAAGGCAGCTGGGGGTGCTGATAACAAAGCGTGTGGAAGAACGTCTGGCAGGTAGTAGCGGCAGGCAGAGCGTCCTCGGAGGTAACGCCAGAGGAGTGGAACAAGGCTTCCCAGTAAGTGAAGCAAACAGCGAGGGAGGTTGTAGGCGAGAAGAGACTTCAGTGAGGGGAGGCACAGGAAAGCCGAATGAAAGCAGACGAATCAGCAGGAGCAGGAAGCTGATGAAGGAGTGAAGTACTCACTTGTAGTTAGAAGAATCAGTACAGCTGACCTGGAGTAAGCGTTGGGGGTGGTGGTGAACCGTCCCCACCGAGTGAATCGTCGCCAGTGTTACAAAGAAGACAAAGCGCAGGTAAGTGTAGAACTCTTCTTTATTCGTCTTCACACCACCACAGGTTCCAGTCAGCTGGAGTGCACTGTGGAATGTTGGCAAACAGGGACCAGGGCCGTACCAACTAGGACAGGGAGGAGGGGGGTCCGGAATATAACATGGAATGGAGATTACAACAAGTAAGTTAAACAGTCTACATGTCTGCCAAGGTTTTTGAGGATTGATCACAAATTTCAAAAGTTGTAAGTAAATCTAAAACACCTTTTCAACTCGCATGATATCTTTGTAGTTTAACGACTTTAATGTCTGCTCAACACCATTTTCTAATGAAATTTCTCGAAAACTATTGAATAGACATACAAAATGGCCTTTTCTGAGTTACATTCTAGTCATAGTCCAAGTTTGGTGTAATTTCGTTGAACAGTTTTTGCTCTTTTATAGAAATTATTCAGTGGGTACTAAAAAGAAAAATGTGTTTTTTAATCCCAGATTACATTTCTCCTCTTTCACGGAACTACACAAAGAGTGATGTACCAAAACTCAGTAAGATGTGCTAACTGGGTGCCAAATCTAACGCAGATGTACCAAACGGTGCCCAACCAACAAATAAATAGATAAATGCCATGCCAATAGAAAGTGACACTTAATAATAACTGTTGAGTTGCTGCTTATCAGTCTGTAAGAAACAGCATTTGAAAGCTATATTTATTTGCTTATATATTGCGGAAGCTTATCCTCCTTAGTTTACTTCAGGTATGTCAAGTTTCATGGGTACCTTCCATCAATGCAGGGAAAATGAAAAGATGGTTTTAAAATATTTCCTTTCTTAATAATTTGCCACCATTTGAATGATCTGCACGAAATTTGAAATACAAAACTGGGCATTATGCTTTCACTTGTCTACCGAACATCACGCAGTTAATGAGTGGGCAAAGTTAAAGAGGGGAGACAAAATAGTGTTTATACGCTAATATCTCTGGAGCAATCTACATAATAATTGGCAGAATGTTATGACGTTTCAATGACATAATTTCAGTTGTCGTATCTCAAGTTAGATGCAGCATTATGAGTTCTGTAGGCCCTACCTGAAACAGATGCAGGATCCATTTACAGGCTAGCAATGTAAACTGCAAATGCAAAGCCTGTCCTTGCACACCAGGCAACAGGCACCAGCACTTTGGGAAGGGGACTCCATCCCCCAACAGCCCTCGCGGCAGGCGCCGCAAACACGTCACTGCAGCGCCAGGAGGCGCATAACGGAAGCTTGGGGCTCCTGCGGCGCGGAGCCCGTCCTTGCACACCAGGCACCAGCACTTTGGAAAGGGGACTCTATCCCCCAACAGCCCTCGCGGCAGGCGCCGCAAACGTGTCACAGCAGCGGGGCTCCCGTGGCGCGGGCCGGGTACGGGCATGCCCGGGCCGCGCCGGGGCCAAGGGCACGTCAGAGCCCGGAGGAGGCTGGGCACGACATACACAAATATCGAGTTTTATCGTGATACAGAAATATCAACAGGAAGAATATCGTGGTTAAGAATATCGACTTGCAGGTAAGAAATATCGGTTTTGGAAATACCGAAGTTGTTAATATCGTTTGCCAAAATATAGTTGTTTAAAATATCGATGTTTTAATTAGTGTTATGTATTTTAGTATGTATTTTAAAAGTATGTGATCTATTTTTTTGTATAAGATTTTGTTTTGTTTTTTTATATATGTGTTAAATTTGTTGTAGTTATTAATTTTATCTTAATTAAATTTTGCGTTTTTAAGTTCTGTAGCGGGTTGTGGGTTTATAGGGGAATAGGGTGGGAAGTAATTTAATTATAAGAAATTAATGATTTATTTTTATGAATTAGTATTTATTTATTTTAGATTTTATAGTGTTAATTATGGGAATTAATTTATTATTAATTATTTATTAATTGGTTGTTAATTATGTTTAATTAATTAATTGTCATTTATGTAAATTGTGTAATTTTTTAAAGAGCGGGTTGTGGGTTTATAGGGGAATAGGGTGGGAAGTAATTTAATTATAATAAATTAATTATACATTTTTATGTATTAGTATTTATTTAATTTAGATTTTAAACTGTTAATTGTGGGAATTAATTTATTATAAATTATTAATTAATTGGCTGATAATTACTATCAATTAATTAATTGGCAATTCTGTCAATTGTGTCATTTTTTAGGAGTGGGTTGTGGGTTTATAGGGGAATAGGGTGGGAAATAATTTAATTATAATAAATGTATTAATATGTTTTATTTATTAATAAGTATTTAATATATATTTTATACTGTTAATTGTGGGAGTTAATTTATTATAAAATATTTATTAATTGGTTGTTAAATATTATTAATTAATTAATTTGTAATTAATTATGTTAATTGTGTCATTCTTTTAGGAGTGGGTTGTGGGGCTAATAGGAGAAAAGGGTGGGAAGTAATTTATTTATAAGTAATTAATAATTGTTTGTTAATTAATGCTAATTAATTAATTAAAATTAAAATATGGCAACTGTGTAATTAATTTTTGATGTAACTTGTGGGGTTTATAGTGGTAAAGGGTGGGAATTAAATTCTTTTAAATTAATTAATAAGTTGTTGTTAATTGATATTAATTTATTAATGTAAAATTATTTATGGAAATTGTGTATTAATTTTCAAGTGTGGGTTGTGGTGTTTATTGAGGTAGAGGGTGGAAAGTAATTTATGTTTAATTAATTAATAATAAGTTGATTATTAATATTAATTTATCAATTGATAAATATTTATGGTAAGTGTTTATTGTTATTTTGAATGTGTGTTTTGGTTTTATAGGGGTAATGTTTGGGGAGTAAATTCATTTTTATTTGTTTTATATTTTTTAAATTAATAATATTTGTTTAATTGATAATTAATTATGTTAATTATGGAGGTACATTTTTAAAAAAATTAAATGTGGGTTGTAAATTGTGTGGTGTTATATGGTAGGAAAAAAATATTACATTTATGTAATAATTAATGTTTTTGTTTATAAAACATTTCTATTAAAAAATAGTTTTTTGTTTTTAAATTATTTTTGATTTTTTTAAATAACCTTGCTAGGTATTTGTTAGATCTTTTTAACATTCTAATCTGTTTCTATCTTTTGTAACATTTAAAACTTTAATATATGCTTTTTTTTTGTTTTTAAAAATCTTTTGTGTTGTTGTTGTTAATTTGTTTGTTTTTAATTTTGAACTGACTCCAGTGGAAATATTAATTTTACCCTCCACTATCCAACACTTTCCCTACTGTTGCACAAACTGGAGTGGGAATAGTAATTTCTACCCTCCGCTATCCAACACTTTCCCTACTGTTGCACTCACTGGAGTGGGAATAGTAGTTTTTACCCCTCCGCTATCCAACACTTTCTCTACTGTTGCACTCACTGGAGTGGGAATAGCAATTTTTACCCATCTGCTATCCAACACTTTCCCTACTGTTGCACCCACTGGAGTGGGAATAGTAATTTTTACCCATCCGCTATCCAACACTTTCCCTACTGTTGTAGCCACTGGAGTGGGAATAGGAGTTTTTTACCTCTCCTCTATCCAACACTTTCCCTACTGTTGCACCCACTGGAGTGGGAATAGTAATTTTTACCCCTCCGCTATCCAACATTTTCCCTACTGTTGCACTCACTGGAGTGGGAATATTAAGTTTTACCCCTCCGCTATCCAACTCTTTCCCTACTGTTGCACTCAATGGAGTGCAAAATGTAATTTTGAAGACTATTAAATATTTTAATGTTTTAATTTATAATATAATGTTTTTTTATTAGATTTTATGTTATAGGTGGATGTAAATATATATATATTTATTTGTAAATTTTTATATATTTATAAAATTATAAAATAAATTAAAATTAATAGTTTATTAATTGTTTTAAAGGAAATAGATATATATATTACATTTTATATGTATGTTTAAATATTTTTAAAATTACATTTAATTTATTATATTTGTTAAAATGTATATTAAATCTAAATAATTTTTTAAAGTTAATTTTATTCTTTAATATATTTAACATTAATTTGTATTTAAATAAAAAAATCGATATTTTGTACATCTATATTTTTTACATCGATATTTTTGTTTCGATATTTTTGTACTTGTATCAGGCGGAAAGAGGAAATGAACTGAGATGGCAGGGGTCGACCATGAATTAAAAGGCCACTCGCCAAGGACTAAGAGAACCAAACAAACTCATACACTAGGAAATGCATGTAAATCTCGTGTAGGATGTGGAAGAGGCACTGCACAGGATGGGTTTGATACCTCCATCGGAAAATTTAGTAAACTAGTACAGGAGGCCTTGGCACCTATCCTATCTAGATTGGTTTGCATAGAGGAGCAACTAGCTCGAGTTCTGCAGGAGTTAGGGGAAAATTTGTCATCGAAAAAGCATACTGATAGGGTAACTCAATTAAGTGGCATAGTTGAAGGGCAGGGTGTCGTTCTCTCTGGTGCCCCTTCGGTTGGTATGGCCCCTATAAGAGCTACATCTACTTTAAATAATGTGGTTTCCTCTCAAGATTCTGCCCACAACACCGCAAATGATAATCCCTTGTTTACGACACCAAGGGATTTTGCACCCCAGGGTAATGCCCTTGGGAATAGTCGAAACTTGGGAAACAGGGTTTTGAATCAAATAAGATCTGACCCGGTGGGTGGGGGCAGACCTCCGCCTGGAGCTTCAATTATAAACGATCGGCCACAAGGTTCACCAAGTGGGCGGGGTGGGGGTTTAAAAACATACTAAACCTAACCACTGAAAGTACACCCTACACCTTGATCCTGACGGGGGTTCCTCCTGGTCAGCTAGAAAGTTGTCAGAGTCTCATTAATAAATCAGCTCAAACTGGCCAGGCGGGTGAGCGGGTGAGTTGGGTGGGTTCTATGACTAAGAGCATGCAAGGGGAGTGTGTCCTGCTAAATGTTAGTGATGTTAGGTGTGTGCATTTTGCTTTAAAGCACCTCAGAGATTCACTTGGCGAACTAATAAAGGCTCGCCCATTGGGTTTATTCTATCAATCAATCAGGGGTTTGTAGAGCGCGCTACTCACCCGTGAGGGTCTCAAGGCACTGGGGGGAGGGGAGCGGCTCTGGATCAGTCGAAGAGCCAGATCTTAAGGTCCTTCCTGAATGTGTGCAGGGTCGGGGAGCGTCTGATGTTCACAGGGAGCTCGTTCCAGGTCTTGGCTGCGATGTAGGAGAAGGCTCTCCCGCCGGTTCTGTTTCTGCGGATGCAGGGGACCTCTGCCAGGGCGAGGTCGGCGGAGCGGAGGTTCCTCTTGGGTACGTGGAAGGATACTCTGTCGTTGAGGTATTTGGGTCCTATGTTGTTGAGGGATTTGTAGGAATGGGTGAGGAGTTTGAAGGTGATCCTCTTCTCGACGGGGAGCCACTGGAGGCCTCGTAGGTGTTGGGTCATTCTATCCCCCCAACCAGGTGTCCACCTTAAGACAGTGGCCCTTACAACTAGGTCAGAATATATATCCCCCCACACAGTCCTTTTTTACCCACCCCAACCATTTTGATGCCCTCTCAGGTTTGACTGAGATCGACTGACTGACCATACGATCTGGACAGCCAGCCGATAAGAGAAGTAGGGGTTTCCAACATATCCATCCAGGGAGAGCTCCATATGAAGATGTATCTGGCAACATAGAGCCCTTAGAATTCTCTGGCACCAATTTGTATAACTCCATTACTGTAAATGAGGACAAGAACAACCCTGCAAACCTCTTCCAGCCTCCAAAATCAATCACCAAGGGTAACCACGAAGGGGAGGGGTCTGGCCATATAGCTCTTGTTAATATGCCCGCTATTATTACTACACCAGTGGGCTTGAAGAATCAGGGTCACCCTACCCCTTCATTTAAACTAATTTCCTGGAATATTGCAGGCATTCGCCCTAAATTGTCCAATGAGGTCTGGTTGGAGTACATTAGGGGTTTTTACATCAGTTGCCTCCAGGAAACGTGGTTCAAAGAGGGCATTGTGTTGGATGGCTATCATTCATTCACTGTCCACGCAACACCTTCGGGCAAAAGGAGGGCTGATGACACCAATCACAGTAAAGTATGGGTCCATAAAAGCCCTTTGTGTAAGTTCGTCATCCTGGTATCAGTTGATCATGATTTCTAACCTGACGCTGGTCAGGTTATTAGTGGTAAACTGGTACTAGAATATTTTTGACCAAAATAGCTGTCATGTTATTGAAGCCCTATAAATTAACAATGTTTCTGGGAAGTGGCAGCCATAATGTGTCCTTTGGGTGGGGGATTTTAATTGTACTTCTTGGGGCAGATTTACAAGCCCCATGCGCCACCAGTACGTCACTTTTCGTGACGTACTGGTGGCGCAGGGGGCTCCTCTATATTTACAAGGAGAGGAAAAGCCACCATGCGTGACTTTTCCTCTCCTTGTAAATACGGTCCCTTCACACGCAGCACTATGCGGTGAAGGGGCGTTCTATGGGTGTTGCAGTGGGTGTTCCCACGCAACACTCATGGAACAGGACTCAACTCCAGAATTACGTGAAATCGTAACTCTGGAGATGCGTCAGTATGCTACGCCACCCTAGAGGTGGCGTAGCGAGCGCAATGAGGAGAAATGTTTTCATTTCTCCTCGTTTTTCCTCTTTCAATGCGTGCTGCATTCTACAGCACGCATTGGAAGAGGAAAATGCCTGTAGTGATTGTTTTTGTGCAGGAAGGTGCCCCTTCCTGCACAAAAACAATCTCCCACGACGCAGGCATCCTTGCACAATGGTGCAAGGGTGCCTGCGCCGGCGCATGACAGCAGTTTGTGCGCCAGCGCAGGGGGAAGCACAGAGATGCGACATATTCTTGTAAATATGTTGCATCCCTGTGCTTTCCAGACTAACGCAGCACGGCACAGCAAAATGACTTGCTGCACTGTGCTGCGTTAGTTTAACGTAAATCTGCCCCCTTGTGTGTATAGCACTAAACCAGTCTGCAGTCTCCTGGATAAAGAAGGTCAACCTCAGGCGCATTTCATCCACACACCGCAGAGCGAGGCTTTAAACTCTATCATCATTGAGAACGACCTAGACAGCTTGATTAGCAGCCCCTCATCCCAGTGCCCCACTTATGTTGGAGGTGGCAGGGAAAGTTTTATTGATTTTATGTTTATTCCTAAGATGTTCTCGTCGCTTGTTAGGGACTTGGAGGTGGTACCCAATACTACTAGCAATCACAACCCCCTCACTGTTTCTCTTAGTATAACAGCTCAGGCAGGAATAGGTGATGGTCGCCTGATTCATTATAAACCCAATAAAGGGGTAAGACTAAATTGAGGCAAAATAAATCCTACCCAATTTGAGGCCGAAACAGTTAAAGTAAATTATGTCCTGATTATGAGGTGCCTCCAGCAAGATTCCCCCTCAGTCGAGATTGTCCGGGATTTTGAAAGGATTTGTACAGACATAGCTAAGAGACTAACCCGCCCTGTCAGGAGAAAGGAGCCCCAAGAGGCACGGTGGTTCAATGCTGAATGCTCTAGAGCCCATAAGAAACTTAAAACGGCCCTTCACGCTAGCCTTCGTAATAGAACTCAAATTAAATGTGCTAGACAATTATATAAAAGTACCATGAGCCAAAGGAAAGAGGAATTGAGGAGATTAGCCTGGGAAGACCTGGAGAGAGCGTGTGCCCTTAAAAACAGTAAAAGCTTCTGGGACATCATTAACCGTCCTCTGTTTACAGAGGAGGTGAAGCAGATGGATTCTCTTTTTTTGGGTGACACCTGGGAATCACATTTTTCGGCTATATTTTATTCAAACTGCTTGCAGTCAATGGTGAATAGTGAGGATCTGCCCTTTATTTAACCTTGGCTTCCCATTTCTGTGCCTCTCTCTCAGTGGCATAGTTTGATGAAGCCTTAGTGAAAGGAATCTGCATGAAAGCTCCAGGACCTGATGGGGTCCCATTAGATTTGTTTAAAAGGAATCCCAACCTCTGGGCACCCCTGCTGACTAATATCTTCAAATCAGTTGTGATTGGCCCCATCCCAGCATCATGAAACGAGGCCATTGTGGTTCCTGTGTTTAAAAAGGGCACTAGGAATGTCCCCGCCTGTTATAGGCCTATTTCCCTTATCGACGCCACTGCAAAGGTACTGGGGAGGGTCGTCCTTTCCCGACTTGAGGCCTGGGAAAGTACCATGGGGGTCATTTCAAAAACCCAATATGGCTTCCGGAGGGGGTTGGGTACCACAGAGCAGTGCCTCAATTTGTCCCTGATCATGGGCAAGTACACGAAGGCCAGGAAGGGTTCTATCCACCTGGCTTTCATGGACTTGTCCAGTGCCTTTGATACTGTTAACTGGTAAAAAAGTGGGTGCTAATGAGGGAAATGGGCGTAGAGGAAGCACTGATTTCCCTTCTGAGAAGACTCCATGCTAACATCACCGTGGCCATAAGATATGACCCACAGGGGGGAAAGACTAAGCCCATTGTCTCCACAGAAGGTGTCCGACAGGGGTGCATTTTAGCTCCTTTTCTTTTCCTGATTTACACAAATAGGTTAGAGGCATTTTTATTAGGCAAGAAAATTGATCTCCCCCGTATTGGGGGGAAACCTGTCCTGATTCTATCGTATGCGGATGACACCGTGCTTATGGTCTTGACGGCAAACAGTCTACAAAAATCACTCCATGCTTTTACGGATTTTATGGCGGCACTTGACCTAAAAGTTAATTTTACAAAATCATATATTATGGTGTGTGGCCCCAAAATGACAAAAACTAGAAATTTTGCCGTAAGGAGCAAGAGTATTGAGAAGCTGAATAACTTTACTTATTTGGGGAACATGTTTAACAACCAGATGAAGTGAGAACCATTTGTCATTGCAAGAGTTCAGCAGACAAGTAGGGTTGTGGAGGGGCTTTTCCGCTTTGCCTGTAAGCTAGGCCACAAGGCGGTGACTGAGCTAGTTACCCTATATAAAGCAAAATGTTTATCTGTTGCTTCTTACGGGGCAGGGGTTTGGGGCTACCATAAAAGCCGCCTTCTGCAAGTCATGGAAAACAAGTTTATAAAAAGGCTATTGATGACCCCAAATAGTGCCCCCACACTTTTTTGTCACTGAGAACTGGGGATGGAATATGTAGAGGACCGCATTGACATTGCCCCTTTGCTCTTATGGGCAAAAATCTGGCTGTCGGAGGAATTATTTATCTCTAGGGAGGTGATTGAAGATTGCATTAACTTGGACAGTACACTGTCGATCCCTTGGCAAGGGAAAGGCTTTTTGAGATTGGCCTGGGAGACTACTTTGAAAATCCGGCGAGTAGTCATACAAACGCTATGGCCATTATAAAAGAGGCGCATTATTCTTGGGCAACAATGCGCCATACACAATCTCAGGCGACAGGTCCATCTTGCTTGTTTCTTGCCCAACAGCAATTTTATTTAACCTTCACTATTAATGCACAGACACGATTTCTTTTAACCAGATTTCATCTAGGCACTTTGCACTTTTTAGTGGCATTCCCAAGACAATCTGGGTGGGTCGACAAACTTTAGTTAGTTAGTAAATACTTTGTTTTGGCCAAAGGCCATAAAAGTTTCATAATAGTACAAACATTCACAATCTAAAATGCATCAAGCAGTATATATAAATATTCTCAGTATAATGGTCCTCAGTCATTAAATAAAACAATTTAAACCAGTTGCTAGACATTCCATTACGTCCACCCCAATGACTTCTCTTTTTAACGTTGACTAAAAACTTCATATTACTGGTTGTTTCACTCAATTCGAGGTACTTACCCAATTAAGGGTACATTGATCGTTATAACATCACAGCTTTAGCCCCATTTTGCTTCTTATTAGTCCCACTGCAAACAAATATTGGGATAGGGCAAGTATTACATGCGGTGCAGTGCTGTAATGTAATGTAATGTAAGTTGCATTTATATAGCGCAGCTGTCACCCAACGGGCATCCTGGCACTGGGATTACCTAAGTCACTGTGCAGCTATAAAATTATGAATCACCACGAGCAGGTCTCTCAAGGCTATTCTCTTAGGAAGAGCCTGGTTTTTAGCTTTTTTCTAAACTGCAGTAAGTCGTCAGTCTGTCTGAGTTCACTTGGTAGTTCATTCCATAGCTTTGCGGCTGCATAGCCAAATGATCTACCTCCTAGTCGGGTTTTCTTAACTCGTGGGGTACAAACTAGGTGGGCTGCTGAGGAACGAAGATTTCTAGCTGGGGAGTACCAAGTAAACATTCTCTGTAATGGTTTAGGCCCCATTTTGTGTGCCGCCTTATGAACAATGCAAAGTGCTTTAAATTGAATTCTTTGCAGAATAGGCAGCCAATGGAGATCCCTTAGCGCTAACGACGCGGAAGATCTGCGTTGTCTTTTAGTGCCAGCTTAGCCGCGATTGTTTGTATTCTTTGCAGCCTTTTTGTTAGAGCCACCGGTGCTCCAAGAAGCAGTGCATTACAATAATCCAATCTACTCATGATGATACTCCTTACCACCTGGGGTCTGGCCGAAATTGATAAAAGAGGAGTATTTTCCGTAAAGCTCGGAGTAGAGAAATACATGTATTCACTGTTTTATTCACTTGTGATTCTAGCTGTAGATTACTGTCCAGTAACACCCCCAAGTTACGCACTGTCTTGGCTGGCCGCGGTGGATTGTTCGTAGAAACCGGCCAGAAGTCCACTGGCAATGGACGGGGTATTTTCTTTGCTGTACAGTATATAACCTCAGTCTTGTCTCCATTGAATTGCAGCGAGTTCTCCCTAAGCCAACCTGCAGTTTCACGCATACAGCTGTGAAATTTATCCAGTGATACTGCTTGATTCCCTTCAAAAGAGAAGACAAGTTGAGTATCATCTGCATAGTTAACCACTTCAATACCAAAAGATTTAATAGTGTACATGAGTGGACGCAGGTAAAGATTAAAGAGAATTGGACTTATGGCTGAACCGTGCGGGACCCCATGTTTTATATAGCTACTGTGAGAAATAAAAGGTGACATGGCCACTGCCTGCTGTCTCCCTGTTAGGTACGACCGAAACCAGTTCAGTGCCCTTCCCACAACTCCAGCCTCCATTAATCTTTTAATCAAGGTCCTATGATTGACCGTATCAAAAGCGGCCGACATGTCCAGTAGTACCAATATAGCTGCTTGGCCAGTGTCGGCACGCATTCTAAGAGCGTCCAAAACTGTCACCAGGGCTGTTTCTGTGCCATGACCGGGACGAAACCCAAATTGTACTTCATCCAGTAGATTGTTTTCTTCTACATATGCTAGTAGTAAGTACCCTCAGTGCCTCTTGGTGCTTCCTAAATCCCAGTGAGATGCACAATGGTCGAATCCATTTCCTTCTTGCCCTGCCATATGTCGGGCAAAACAATAGGATGTGTGCTGGTATTTTCCATGGACCCTAAAGTGCGTGTAGTGCATAAAGTGCAGGAACGGTCTCCCTTTCCCCCCCAATTTGCTGTATGGCTCTTAGTCTGTAAGATGTTATACCTTAACTTCAGATACAGAATTCTTGCTAAGTACGGTTGTACATTATCAAGAAAGTCTTCGAAACTCTGGTTTCGTTTAATAATAAGGAATTGAGATGTTAACCTTCCTGATATTGGGTCACAATGAAGTGCACTCAGAGTATATAGCCAATAGGTTCTCTTTAGTATGTCTTTGCAACTAGATGTTAGGCTGTGCGGCTCTGTCCAGTATGAACTGAGACCTAACGCTATGAGCCATTTCTTTACAATTCTTAACCAAGGGAAGGTGAGACAAATGTCGATAGCCAACAGTTCTCTTGTACCTTCTCTATATGCCTCTAGTTCTGGTGTTGTCCACAAGCGTATCCAATAAAGCAGTGGTCGTAATGTTGCAATTTGCCCTATGAGCCTCATGTTTAGATCATGGAACATTGGAATAAGTGGTGTAGATGAAGGCAGTCCCATTAGTCTCCTCGCAAACTTGTTTTCCCCAGTTGTTCATTGTTTAGTGTCACCAATGCCCCATACCTCTGTTCCATACAATGCTGCCTCCTGGACCTTCCATTTATATAGCTCAAGGGCTGGTGTCACAGGTTTGCTTGAGGACAGGCTGTACTTCTTAAGGACAGCCCCTGCCCCCTGGGCTAGCCGAATTGCTGAATGATTTACCTGCTGCTTCCATGCTAGTTTAGAATCAAGTAGTATACCCAAATAAGTAAAATTAGGGGCGTGTTCTATTTTCCGGTTGTTCAATTTAAAATTATTTCTAAAACCCTTGTGTGGATTTATGACCATGTACTTAGTTTTACTAGTGTTTATTTCTAGGCCTTTTGCATGGCAGTATCTATTAAAATCATCCTTCAACTTTTGTAAACCCTTTGGAGTCTGCGAGATCAGGATAGTATCATCTGCGAACAGCAGTGCCGGTATCAGCTTCCCGTTCAACTTAGGGGGGTCATTTTCAGTTTTAGAGTGATATAGAGTGAGAACAGGGTGGGAGCGAGTACACATCCCTGTCTCACTCCTCTATCTATTGGGATTGGTTTCGTTAGTTCCCCATTCATGCCCCAGCGGACTATCACATAATTATCATTGTGCAGCCTTTTTATCTGTGTTAACAAGCTAGGGGGAGCTTCTTGTTTTTTTAATGAGCCCCACAGTAAGCATCTGTGTACGAGGTCAAAGGCAGCCCTCAAATCTACAAATGCTACGTAGATGTGGCCCCTTTTTACCTTGACGTATTTCCAGGTGATACATAGGAGTCTGAAGACATGATCCACTGTACCTGTGCATGGTCTACATCCTGCCTGGTACGGGGACATTATGGGGCAGATTTACGTTGAACTAACGCAGCGGGGTACAGCAAGTCATTTTGCTGCGCTACGCTGCGTTAGTTCTGAAGCACAGGGATGCGACATATTTACAAGAATATGTCGCATCCTTGTGCTTCCCCCTGCGCTGGCGCACAAACTGCAACCATGCGCCAGCGCTGGCACCCTTGCACCATGGTGCAAGGATGCCTGCGTCGTGGGGAGATTGTTTTTGTGCAGTAAGGGGAACCTTCCTGCACAAAAACAATCACTACAACCATTTTCCTCTTTCAATGCGTGCTGCAGAATGCAGCACGCATTGAAAGAGGAAAAAACGAGGAGATTTCTCCTCGGTGCGCCTCGCTACGCCACCTCTAGGGTGGCGTAGCTTTCAGACGCATCTCCAGAGATACGATTTCTCGTAATTCTGGAGATGTGTCTTGTTCCATGAGTGTTGCGTTGGAACACCCACAGCAACACCCATGGAACGCCCCTTCACCGCAAAGTGCTGCGTGTGAAGGGGCCGTATTTACAAGGAGAGGAAAAGTCACGCAGGGTGGCTTTTCCTCTCCTTGTAAATATGGAGCAGCCCCCTGCGCCACCAGTACGTCACGGAAAGTGACGTACTGGTGGCGCAGGGGGCTCGTAAATCTGCCCCTACATTGTTAGTTTCTATCCAGTCATCGAGCCTGTTCAATAATTGTCTGGCGTAGATCTTTTGAAGCAAATCTATCAGGCTGATTGGCCTGTAATTCTCTGGTTTCTGTTTGCTACCTTTTTTGTGAATTGGGACAATTTCATCCCCTTTCCACGTTGCCGGTGTTGGTGCGCCTGCTGCTATTTCATTACTAAGTAGGTTGACATACGGGACCTAGACCTTTTTATCGTGTTTAAATAGGTCTCCGGGGAGCCTGTCTAGTCCTGGTGCTTTTCCCTGCTTGATGGCGTCTATAGTATATTTACTTTCTTTCAATGAGAAAATAATCACTTCTCTGTCTCCCTCGGTACTAGTAGGCTCACCGTCTTCAATAGGAGTCAGCCGGAAGTTGGAGTTCAAGTTAGTAAAATGCTCGGTCCAAACTGCCGGATCCAAGTAATGCTCCGTTCTCGTTACTTGGTCCTTACCCCCGCATGCAACTATTTTCCAAAACTCCGCTGGATCATTGGTTTTTGCTGCCTGTAGGAGGTCCAACCAACTGTTCTCCTTCCAGTTCTTCCTGGCAGTAGCCAATGTTCTCCTGTGAGTATTCCTGGCACTCCTTATTGAGTCTACATTTCCCTGCTTTAGATTTTCAAATAGGCTTTTCTTGGTTCCTCTGCACTCTGATGTATGCCAGGGATTTATTTTTAAGCCCATCTTGGAATTGGGCTTCAATTTCTTCCCGATGTTTTTGGTGAGTAGGGGCTCCAACTTTGCAACTAGGAGAGTATGCATTGGTATTACAGACGTTTCACTTGTCTCTACGTAGGCACCCACTACCTCTGCAAAGGTATTGTAAATACTTGTCATTAGCTCTATATCACCTAATCAACTAATGCTGCATTACAGATAATGCAGCTCACCATCGAATACCATCTAAGGGCATGTAATGGAAGGGTGTTTAATAACGGGGATGAAAAAGCCTCTCTTAATACATTTAAATGTGGTAGCTCGAAGTCGAGAATAGATACATCATACATAGCTGGAACAGGATAGCAAGCTTCAGAATTGAGGCGAGTTAGGACAGCGACCACCGGGCATTATGCTTGGGAGTAATAGGCCAGATAGCAAGGGACGATCCATAAAGCGACCACTTTATAGATCTACGGTTGTTCCCTATTAGGGGGTATATATTTTGCATGCAAGTATCGGGTAGATCGTCCCTTGCTATCTGGCCTATTACTTCCAAGCATAATGGCCGGTGGTCGCTGTCCTAACTCGCCTCAATTCTGAAGCTCGCTGTCCTGTTCCAGTTATGTATACTATGCATGATGTAATCTATTCTCGACTTCGAGCTACCACATTTAAATGTATTAAGAGAGGTTTTTTCATCCCCGTTATTAAACACCCTTCCATTACATGCCCTTAGATGGTATTCGATGGTGAGCTGCATTATCTGTAATGCAGCATTAGTGCATGGTTTTGGTGACCCTGCCTCTAGTTGAGGCAACCCCATAGCCATATCCTCTTCCTCTGTTAAACTTTCTAGGCCGTTTGGTGGCCCATAGGCACAATTAAAATCCCCACATACGATTATGGTATCACCGGGGTCTACATGGTCCAAGGAGCTGCCTAGTATATCAATGATCTCAGAATTGAGATTTTGCCTGATTGGTCTATTGTAGATATTATATAAATACAGTTTTCATTGTTGTGAGTATTTACATCTAAATATACTGCCAATAAATCTGGTGAGTCTATAATATGTTCATTGGATCGCATTCCCAGTGTTATTTTAATCCATATTTCAAGGCCCCCTGATGATCGTCCTCTCTGCGATGGAATAGCGTTCTTATAGTATGTTTTATATCCCAATTTGAATGGGGGGTTAGTAACCATGTCTCCTGGAAAAAACAGATATCAAATTTGTCTATATAGCTGTGCCAATCAGGATCCTCAAGTTTTTGTTTTAAACCGGCAACATTCCAGGAGACTATAGCTATGGGTGTTTGTCCTTTTGCAAGTGCTTTATATGTTTGGATATTATCATCCGTGCGACAAGGCACACACTCCGACCCGTTAGGGTTACTAACAGTGCTACTTGTGCCTACTTCTGGTAGGGGGCTGCCCGCATTTGAGTTAGGCACCTTCTGTTGGGACTTGTCACTAGGGCTAGTGTCTCCATGGCAAAAAGGGGAAGAATATGGTCTGGGGAGCTGATACTTACTCCCTGCCCATGTGATAATATGGCAACTCAGAGCACGTTGCACTTTATGTTATTTTGCCCCCTTTACAAAGAACCAAGGGGAAATTTTTTAGCTCCACTCCTAAGGGATATCCGGCCTTGTACCTACATTGATGGCTTTTATTATTTCCACTCATTGGCTACTTATGTTATCTGTATTGCGGTCTCCAATTATATCAAAGTTGCAATGGCTATTAGAAAGCGGTACGAGCAATAGCAAATAAATAGGAAGGTTGACATTTTTTACTGTGCAATTTTAATCTCTATGAAATTTTATTATTGATGATATTTTTATCTTAATAGTCTTATCTATGTGATTTTACAATAATGATATGAACATTTTAACTTGTTATGGTCTTTGTACCGAATAAAGTTTTCTTGACTTGACTTGACACTTAACAATAACTGTTGAGTTGCTGCTTATCAGTCTGTAAGAAACAGCATTTGAAAGCTATATTTATTTGCTTATATATTGCGGAAGCTTATCATCCTTAGTTTACCCTAGGTATGTCAAGTTTCATGGGTACTATCCATCAATGCAGGGAAAATGAAAAGATGGTTTTAAAATGTTTCCTTTCTTAATAATTTGCCATCATTTGAATGATCTGCACGAAATTTGAAATACAAAACTGGGCACAATGCTTTCACTTGTCTACCGAACATCACGCAGTTAATGAGTGGGCAAAGTTAAAGAGGGGAGACAAAATAGTGTTGATAAGCTAATATCTCTGGAGCAATCTACATAATAATTGGCAGAATGTTATGACGCTTCAATGACATAATTTCAGCTGTGGTATCTCAAGTTAGATGCAGCTTTATGAGTTCTGTAGGCCTTACCTGAAACAGATGCATGATCCATTCACAGGCTAGCAATATAAACTGCAAATGTAATGGCATTTGGAAATAAATGGATGGGACATCAAGGATTGTAGGCTCCTGGACAGAATACATAAAGGAAGAGGGAACCAAGCAACAAGGGTAAGCACTGCAGAGCAGGAAGTATCATATGGGAAGCACCCAGGGCTGGACTGGAAACCCAAATTAGCCCTGGTTAAAATTATCAAACCACTCTCACACGGTAGGGGGCCCTTGTAGAATAATGCTATGGGGGCATATTTGAGTCTCAGCAGCTCGCCACTGAAGGCAGCAAAAGCCTGAAGCCTACCATGGAAATGCCAGTGTGACAGAATGGCCAGCCCAGCCCTGCAGGCCACGCCACATTCTACATGTCCAGGATTAGCCATAATACGGGTGTGCATGACACTGCTTCGGCTACGGCACAATCAAGTAGGTATGATAGGGAGATAATGACTACTCTGCACTCCCAGGCAAGGTACTAACTGAAGGTGGAGTGCCTGGATGTGACTGAGGGTAAAGCAGGACATTGAATTCTGGAAGGCAAGACTTAAATCCAGGGAGGAGAGTGTCCCTGGTGGCAACATCTCAACTACCATCATTTTCACGAAGTCATAATTTCATAGGGAAAATCTATGAGCTGAGAGGTGCACTTATGAAGATTTTCAGCCACCTCCCAGTCCTAAACTTTCCC